>CM033711.1:15218630-15410566 GCA_019671005.1 Hibiscus mutabilis
CATTTGATGATTTCTTTCATTACAACCCCCTTCATAGTATGATTTAGTCTCCTCTGAGCCTCAATCGAAGGCTTGTGATCATCCTCCAACAAAATCTTATGCATGCACACTGCCGGACTAATTCCCTTCAAGTCAACAATTGTCCACCCTATTGCCTTCTTGTGCAGCTTTAACATGTCGATCAGCTTTTTTTCCTGCTCAGCTGTAACTTAGAAGAGATAAGCATGGGCAATGTATCATTGGTTCCCAAATAAACATATTTTAGTTGCCCAGACAGTGGTTTCAACTCAAGAACGGGGGGTTGTTCAATTGAGGGTTTTTCGATTTGCCTTTCTTTACCTGAGTAATCCAAGGGTTCAAAATACTTACATGGATGACTTGCTATCCAATCAGCTTCAACATGATCTTCATCGTCCATCTTTTCATTTTCCTAAGATTCGATCATGTCGTTGCCCAAGCAATTGCCGAGGCAATTGTCAAATTCGAATTATGTGCTTACATAGATGACTTGGCATTCTTCTGGATCATCAATATGTTTTAAGGTTTGGAACACAGTAAGCTTCACTTGCTGGTCGTTCACTCTCATTGTGAGTTCTTCCTTCTCGACATCGATCAACTTTCTTCTTGTGGCTAGGAAGGGTCTTCCAGGGATAATGGGTGCATGCTCATCTGCTTCATAATCCAAAACAATAAAGTCAACGGGAAAAATAAATTTATCCACTTTTACCAGTATATCTTCATTTTTTCTCTCTGGATGAACGTAGGATCTGTCGGCAACCTATAGCATCACTATTGTGGGTCTTGCCTTTTTGATTCCCAATTTTTGAAAAACTGATTTAGGCATTAGATTTATGTTTGCTCCAAGGTCGCACAATGCTTTCCCGACATAGTGGTTTCCGATCGATCATGGGATTTTGAAATTACCGAGATCTTTAACTTTGGGTGGCATACTGTTATATAACATGGTCGTGCATCCTTCCGTCATAGTAAAAGTCTCGAATTCTCCTAGCCTAGTTCGCTTAGAGACTGTGTCTTTAAGGAACTTAGCATAATTCGGCATTTGCTCAATTACCTCAACCAATGGCAAGTAGATGTGTACTTCTTCAAGATGTCAAGGAACTTCTTGAATTGGCACTCTTGCTTTTGTCTCTTCAACCTCTGTGGGAATGGTGGTGGAAGTCGTATATCCTCAATCTTTTCATTGGTCTGAAACTTGATGGATGGTATTGTCGAGGCATCAGGACTTGCCGAGGTATGTGCCTTAATAGTTGCCGAGGCATCAGGGCTTCCTGAGGCATGCGCCTTAGTAGTTGCCGAGGTGCAAGACATGCCGAGGCATGTGCCTTAGTAGTTGTCAAGGCATCCTTCAGTTCATCAGTTGTCGACTCATTTTGTCGGTCAGATGTTTGCTCCTTGGGACGAACTTGTGCTTCCTTTAGTTGTCGGCCACTCCGTGTGGTGATTGCTTTGCACTTTTTATGGTTTCTTCCTCTTGCGACCTCAGTATCGATAGGCAAACAACCCATAGGTCTTGTATTCAGGTTTTGAGCAAATTGTCCGACTTGAGTTTCCAATGACTTAAGGGCAGCTTCTTGATTTTGCAACCTCATCTCGGTCCTGTTAATAAAATCATAAGCTCTTTTCATGAAGTTACTATTCTCAGCTATATAAGATTTAGTTTGTAACATAAAAGCATTGAGAGAGTTTTTCAAAGAACTAAATGTTGTCGGTTGTTGCTGCGGCATCTATTGTCGAGGCATGTTCTGCTGGAATCCTGATACTTGTGTATTCTGACTATTCTGGTTTAGAGTGTTGTTGGGATTACTCCATGAAAAAATTGGGTGCTTTTTCTACGTCGAGTTGTAAGTGTTGGACATCACATTGTTGCTCCGATTGTAATTTCCCATGTAGAAGTTGGATTCTGGGTTCTGTGTACATTTAGAAGAATCATGGTTACCACCACATATTTCACAAAAGGAATCTACTACCTTGACCTCATGTGTGTTTGTTTTGTTTCTGCATGTTCTGGACCATCTTGGTTAGAGTGGCCAATTGTGCCGAAATTGAGTCTGATGATCCAGTTCATGTATTTTGGCTTGGCGTCTAACTCCTCCTCTTCTCGTAGTTGGGAACTGATAATCATTCTTGGCGAGCCTATTCCGAATTTGCATTGCTTCTTCCGACGATTTTTCTAGGAGTATGTCGTTTGCTGAGGCATCTAGCATCATCCTTGTTGGTGTATTCACAGCATTGTAAAACATTGTCACTTGTGTCCAAACTAGGAATCCGTGTAGGGGACATTTGTGTAGAAGTTCTCTATATCACTCCCAAGCCTCGTACATGGATTCATCATCTGCCTGCCGAAAAGAAGTAATTTCGTTACGAAGCTTATCAGTCAAATTTGTAGGATTAAATCGAGCAAGGAAGTCACGACATAAATCGGTCCAAGATCCTATTGATCCAGACAAAATACTATTCAACCATGTTTTTGCCTTATCCCTCAGTGAATAGGGGAATAATCTTAATCGTAAAACATCTGGGTGACTCCATGTATTTTGAATGAATTGCAAATCTCGAGGAAAGATTTTAGGTGTTGTCATGTATCTTCAGTTGCTGAGCAATTGAATTGACCAATTGTGTTGATCATGTTGAACATCACCGGTTTTAACTCAAAGTGGTCAGCTTCAATTTCAGGCGCGACAACTTCTGGATTAAGTACTTCAAGATCTTCCTCAATATAGTCTCGAACAGTTCTGTTTCATGCAAGAATCACTCCACCTCTTGCTAGAACATCCTGATTATTGTTGACATTCATATTGTTGTCTTGATTAGCCATTGCTACTCTTAACCTTTGTCTGAGTCTTTGCAATGTTCGTTCGATTTTTGGATCAAAGGGATATTTTGGTGTAGCCGGTCTCGCCCTGGTCATATACCAATGCAAAACCAAAGTTTGTTAACCCTTTGAATCTTAAACGATAAAAATAAAAAGTGCAAGAAAATAAAAACAAAATCGCTATTGCCAATCCCCTGCAACGATGCCAAAAACTTGTTGCGTGTAATAAGTGCTTCGCAATTGTGCAAGTGTACACGTCGCAAGTTATACGGACCCCTTTTATCTTCAACTGATAATACCTGGAACGGAGATCAATCTTCGAGAAAACTGTGGCTCCTCGAAACTGATCGAACAAGTCCTCGATCCTGGGTAACGGGTACTTATTCTTGACTGTCAGCTTATTCAACTTTCGGTATTCAATACACAGCCTGAGAGAACCATCTTTCTTTTTCACAAAAATGACAGGGGCTCCCCAAGGCGAAGAACTAGGTCGGATGAATCCTCGGTCTAGGAGCTCTTGCAACTAAATCTTTAGCTCCTTAAGCTCCTTAGGAGCCATACGGTAGGGGTTCAAAAAAACTGGCGCAGATCTCGGATAGGTCTTAATCTCGAACTCAATATCCCTATCTGGAGGTGGCCCAGGTAACTCTTCAGGGAAAACATCAGGAAACTCGCTGACAATACGAATCTCCTCAATCTTAGACAAAGAACCTTTGGTATTCAAGAAAAATTCAATGAAGGTCTGATACCCCTTTCAGATCATCCTGTCGACAGCCAACGCAGATATGACATTAGACAGATACCCTCGGCATTCACCAACAAGAACCACTGTCCTATCATCAGAAGTCTTCAGAACTGCTCCCTTGGACTTATAATCTAAGTTAACCCGGTGTTCAGTCAACCAATCCATGCTCAAAATCAGATCAAACTCTTTCAATGGTAGCTCTATAAGGTCGGCTAGAAAGATTTCCCCTTGAACTTTGAGGGGACATCGCCAGAAAACCCTATCCACAACCACTGATTAGCCCACTGGACTCGTAACTGTAACTGTACTCTTTATGGTCTCAACTGGAATCTGGAGGTCTCGGGATACAGATTTTGAAACGTAGGAATGGGTGGAACCATTGTCCAGCAATGCAAAGTATGGGACAGAAAATATAATAAATGTACCTACAATGACGTCTGGCTCATCTTTGTCGTCACGACATCTAGTAGCATAAACAAGTACAGGCTATTTGGCCTCAGTCATGACCGGTCCCCCACTCTGATGTGATCGACCTCTACTATCAGATCTAGCAGTTGACCTGGAGCTCTACTCTGGCAACGTCCTGAACCCGAAGTCTGAACAGATATCTGCGAATGGGCTGGAGTCTAGGAAAGGGCAAGGGTCTAAAACGACGATCGGTCTACAGAAGGTGGGTGTGGACATTATTTCTTGAAGTGATCAGTGGATCCACAATGAAAGCAAGCACCAGACATCTTCCTACACTCTCCTAGGTGTAACTTACCACAATACTCACACAAAGGTATAGGAGTGAACCCGGCTGAATCACCTCGACTAACAACTGGGCCCTATGGTGCCGGAGGCCTATAACTCGAACCACCTCTCTGATATACTGTAGAGCGAGCCCTCTTATCAGGGTGCGCGTGTGACTCTTCCTGGCCAAAGGGTCTCTAAGATCGATCTCGGTCTCGCCCTCGATCCCTACCTCTATCCGGGTCTTCATCTCTACTACTTTAACTAGCTGCTAAAATCTTCATCTGTTCTGCAGTCTTGGCCCGGTTCACCAAATCCTCAAACACTTCATCATGGTGTATAGCCACCAGATCACGTAGCCCAATACGAATGCCCTCTAAGAATTTGTCGCATATGTCCTTCTCGGTAGAAATTAAACCAGCATCGTATTTCTGCAACTCTAGAAACTGTATCTCATACTCAGGCACTGTCATAGAACCTTGCACCAGGTCCTTTAATACCTGACTTGTCTCCCTCAAGAACCGCTCGCCTCGGTAACGGTTCCTAAATCGTTCCTTGAAGAAATCACATGTTAACCGATCAGATGAAACACTACTCATAATGGACTTCCACCAGGTGTGGGCACTCCCATTCAGCATAGATACAGCTCCCAAGTATTTCTTGGATGGCTCAAAACCCATCTCATCCATTCGTCGCTCGGTGTTATACAACCATTCCTCAGGCTCAGTTGGTGCTCCACTAAGAGATCTCGAGAAGGTCATGATCTCGTTAGCAATCAAAGTCTAGGAGATAGGGACTTCTGGAGCGACACCCAATGCTCTGACTACACCCTAAATCAGCTGAAGAAACTGTCTGCTCAAACTCTCATCTGTAACTCCAGTCATAGGCTCGGGCCCAAAAACTGTCGCTCCTCTGACCGAAGTAGTCATATCAATACCATGAGCAGATGGTGGAACCGTCAAAACTGAGGGACCACGAGGGATGAGAGGCTCTACGGGAGCTGAAAGATCAACGGGGGCTGAAGTGTCTATAGGGGCAGCTGGATCGACCACTGGATCCTCAATCGGATCTGCAAATCTAGCAGTTCGACCTCGCCTACGGGAGGGTCGTCGGCCCCTTTTGGTGCTCACATCGGAGGATCTCTACAAGAAATAGCACCTAAGATCAGTTTATGACACTAGATAATCGAACACAATTAAACATAAAACTTGGTGGCATGGCCCACTTCATAAAACTTTGTAAAACTTTTCAAAATAATACTTTAAATTGACTCTCCCACAGTCAGAGGTTTTAAAACCAAAAGCTCTGATACCAATCAAATGTAACCATCTATATCGACCTATGCGAAAGGACTGAGTCAAAGGGGCACATCTCAACTTAAATATCTAAATTAAAAATCTATCAAATATTCAAGTACATAATTTAAATATATATATATTTACATATATATCTATGTAAACTGATAAATGTCATCTTTATAAACCTGACATGTAATGATTACAAAATAGGCAACAACAAGTAATGTATCAAAAAGATCGTAACAAAATGTCATATATCTCAAAATATAGGCACACGTCACCCTGAAATAACAAAATGGTGGAAGAAAACATTAGAATCTATATAGAATACGGAATGTGTCGGTCCTCTGAGTGTCAGGTACATGATAGCCTATCCAAAATATCTAAAAAGGGAGAAAGATGAGATATGAGCTAGAGAGCTCAGTGTGTTCCAACAGTGAAAGTAAAACATTTATATCAATAGCATAGTAAAACATTTCCGTAAGACATGTTCATACGCATGCAAGTTTCCATAACTTAACTACCCTCCAACCAAACTCCATGATACAGTTCCCCAGAACGGTATCAAATATAGACGTTAACCCGAGCTTAGTGGGCATGGGTACCATCCTAAGGGAATACCTTAGGTCCGGGCGGAATTACGCTAGCCGAAGCGTAGGAACTTAATACAGGCTGAATTACCCTAGCCGAAGCATAGGAACCTCATACGGGCGAAATTACTAGCCGAATCAGGGATGAACCTTACGATACTTCATATCATAACCCAAGTACCCCTATTAATCAATCCAGACAGCATCATAGTATGCAGTAGTAAACAGTAAGAACAACACTCAATGAACACAATTCTATACTGATAAACGGTAATCATAGAACATGCTTGTCATATCGGGTACTGGGCATATATCAATCATATAGTATAATCATACTTACTTTAGAAAACATGTTATGTTTGTGTGAAATCAAGTAAATAATCATCTGTACATAATCGGTTTGATAGAACATATAAAGTAGGTATAACAATTAGAAATCAGTCATATAGCACATAAAGAACACACCTCAAGAGTCAAGCAGGTCCAAATTTACTGGGCACCGGGACTACGCTCCGTTACGGTACTGGAACCTAGATCGACAAGGATTACAGTTACTAACAGGTTGACATCTTGATCAAAATAAAATACTAAGTTATAGAACTGTACGAGTGACGATAGGATCACGGGGCTATACTAATCGGGACGAGCTGGGCTGGGCGAAGGCACGATCGGGAGATCTACGAGTACCTGTAATCAAAAGATCAATGTCAGTCCTTTGTTCTACAACCTTTCTCAAATAATTTAACTTAAGACAAATGCATGTTCAAGTTCAATATCCCATCTGGAGGCTTTCAGGTTAGAATTTCTCGAAACGGCTTCAAAATCGGACTCAGTACGTCGAAAAACATAAAATAGGACTTTTCAGGAAAAGTTGACTTTTTGGTCAACGATCAATGCTGACGTCAGCATTGACTACTGACGTCAACTGAGTTGACTCAGACGAGTTGACTCACTGAGTTGAGTCAGACGAGTTGACTCACTGAGTTGAGTCGGACGAGTTGACTCACTGAGTTGACTCGGACGAGTTGACTCGGCGAGTTGACTCAGTTCAGACCGGTTCGGGCCAGGCCGGTTTAACCGGGTTGGACTGGTTCACTTACCCTGATATCGAACCGCCAGACGGTCACTGACGGTCGCTAGAAAAGTCACCGGAGATGCCCATCCTGGTCGTTTCTCCCAGAAAAATAAAGAGATTAATAACCCCAAAATCATATTTATCCCAAACCCAGTTAAACATGCCGGAATTCGGCCGGAACTTACCCAAACAATTCAAAACAATGCCAGATTATTTCACAACTCCGACAAAGGCCTTAACGGTGGCAGATCGACGATCGACCAAAGGGGTTTTGCTCGTCTGAGCACCAAGAATTCAATGGTGATACCAGTGACGGCAAAGGAGGACGGACGGCGGTGCTATCGTTGAAAACCAGAGGCGGCGATGGGAGGAAAAGACGGAACCTTCGAACCGCTGTCCACGGCGAACGACTGATCGGATGCGCGAGTGGGAGAGAGGTTTTGGTCGGACGGTGGCGGCGCTCTGATTGGTGGCGGCGATGCAGGACACGACCGGGCAGTGGGGTAGATCGGACGGCAACAGAGATAAAGGCTCTCTCTCCCTCTTTTTACATTCGAACACGGTGAAATAATAAAGGCGGTAGGTGAAGAGTCAGATGAGATATTAAATCTGATTTGGTATACTCCTGAAACTTAATCCAAATGTAGTTCAAGGCAACATTTGATAGAAATGAGCTCTTGGCTCAATGGTTCAGCACATTTGGAAGAAGGAAATCGGTGAGGTTACGGGTTTGAGTGTCCCCTTAACTGCAAAACCTCACTTCTTCTTTTCTTCTTTTTTTTTGTAAATTCAGGGTGTTATAGCCTCTGCAGTCACCAACCATATTGCATGCAATTATGGCTTTACATCTACCTTTCAAATTAAATTTTACAAGTGCAAATTTGGGCGAGTGTAGTAATATAATAATACAAACTAATATCCAAGGTTTTTTTTTTCCCATCATTGTCACATTGTGCTGGCATTACAACGGTCCCAAAATAAAAATTACTGTCTATATAATAACTTTATTTTGCCATATATGCAATCCCTCCCACTATATAGTGGGACGTTGGGACTTCATTTTTGAAGCACCAACAAAGATCAAGCTAGCGATATACACCAAAAAAGACAGATTATTTTTTAATTTTTTTATTAAATAGAAAGAGATTATATTCTGGAGCAAATGTCAGAATCCAAACCCATACAAGTGGGACAATATGAACATCATTGGCCGCTCAGCCAATTAGTAGATATCCATATTGATTTTAAATCCATCTCAATTATTGGTATTTTCAATAACCCTCATTCCTTTCAGGTTTTAAATTTTTTCTTTCTCAACATTTTCATTCATTATTTTCTTTTCTCATGTGTTGGGAAACAGATATTAATACTGTGATGACAAGGGGATATGATCTAAACATGAGGCTAGATCCAGAAGTACGCAAAATTGACAAAGAAATAGGCTTTTTTTACGTGGTATATATAATTTACTAATGTCTTTATTTTTATTCTTTTTACGAAACTTTTTGTGCTAATGAATATTACACAAGGGACATAGCATTCTAAATTTTCTGATCTTCTACGAGAAGAAAAACTGAAAATCATGCTTTCTCCCCCACTATATATGTGTTCATTATTTCCTCCTTTAACATTTGATTATATTCATTCAATTTTTTCGATATTTTAGAAATTATATTCAGGTGGATCAACAAATGAACTTAAAAGTGCAAAAGGTGGAGATACATTTTAGGTGACACGTCTTATTGGATATCCTAGAAAATCTCCTGCAAATCTACAAAATAACGACATTGAGTGGTATAATTAATAAACTATTCCAACAATTATATTCCAATATAAAATATTTCTTCCTTTTTTTCAGCTGCTAAGTTAACTTGATGTGTTTCCTTTTTCTCTTTGACCAAACAATATATCCCTCACAAAACAAACTATGGTAATTAATTAATCATTCAACTCCATTAAGTAATTATATATGGTAAAATCTTATCTAAATAGTCTTATGGTTAAAACAGGTTTATTGACCTTAATTAATCAAGATGATGATATAACCGCACTTGAGATAATGTCAATATACATGTAAACTCGAATCATATTTTATAATTTCAAATAGATCAAACTTCTCTGGTTTCAGATTAAAAACCTATCGGGAGAAAAGATACCAACTACTCCCATTCCGGGAACATCTGTATGCAACATCGGCGACATGTTGAAGGTCCAATGGCTTATATGAAGCAGCATTGCATCGAGTCATCAATAATTCACCAAAGTATCGAGTTTGTGTGACTTGTTTTTATGAGGTAAATTCTTTCATTTGCTTAATCATTTCCTTTCTACTAACAAGATAATAATATCAATATGTGGTTTGGTGATATACTTATTTAAACATCCAAATTTTGATACACTGGTGGAGCCTTTGGAATTATTGATGGGGAAGAGTGGGGTAGCTCGACTGAACCAGAAAACTGTTTATAAGGAGTATTTAGTAATAAAGTCAAAAATAACTGTCTCGGAGGATCTGAATTAGGTTAATTATGGTCCTATGTTTGATGCTTGTGTGTATGGATTGGTTGTGTTGTTCCTTAATATGGCCTGTAGGGGGTGTAGTTTGGGTGATGCTTTTAGTTTTTATTTGCAATGACGTGATCTGTTATTTTCAAGATGTGCGATCTTCATAACTAATCCGGATCGAGTATTACAACGACCTTTCAGTTTTTTTCAATTACAACGCTAAGATTAGAACTTCCGACTTTACTTAAGAGAACTGGTGCCTAAATCAACGGGTTGTTGGTTCCTATCACCTTCCTTTTATGTAGGCATTTTTGCCTTTTATCTCTATCAAATAATAAAGGTAATTTGGTGAGATGAAAAATAATGATTAGTATCAACAAAAGGCTAGAAGCAATCTTGAGGATGTTTATGGTTTGAATGAATAATGTTTGACATGCATTGACATATTTAATGATTCGATTGTTTATTAAAAGTAATAGATTCAGATCAAATTTTAAAGGATTAAATAGTATTTTATTCTCTAAAATTACACATCATTATCATTTTAGTATCTAATATTTTAAAGGATTAAAAACTGATTTAAAGTATCGAAATCTTTCTGCTATCTTCCTTTGGAATAAATTATTTTATGAAATTCATACACTGGCTCTTTCTCCACATTGAATCCATACCCTTCTCTGCCCAGTACTGAACAACCTGCAAATGGTGAGCAGGTAATTGAATGCATTACATCTTATTGGTATAAAGCAACTTAAATTTCTTAAATCAACAAACACTAAGTTATTATCATCAAAATAAACAAGAAACTTTAAACAAAGTCATCTTTGAATCCGGCAATGGAGTCATTCAATGTATTAACTCCAATACGCTATTCGCGAGGGAGTCCGCCGCTGTTGAAAGCGATATTTTAAACCTATCTATTTCTTTTTTGTTTTTTCGTTTATTGTAGTGAAAAGATCATGTAATTTAGTTGCGGATAGGGTAGCAAAAGCAAATCGAATGGGGTCTTGTCCATCGGATTGGCTTATTTGTATTCTTCGAGATTTGAGGAAAATGTTGTAACCTTATTGTTTTCTCTAATGATATCTCGTATTTTCTTTCAAAAAAATAAACAAGAAACTTGGACCACGTACGATTTAAGCAACTTGAACCAAAGCCACAATTTAGACCACATAAAAAAACATTTTTTTGCTCGACGAAATAATATAATTTTATTGATATAATCATATAAGTCTTAACTTGATTGCAAGCCACGTTAAAAATCATACAATATCATTGGCTTTCATTAATCTAGAATTGAAGAAGCAAAAGATAGACAATAAGCAAGAAGCCTAAACAATAAGATAAAAGGGGAATCCGTGCAATTCTTGTTCTTTCACAAATCCATTTATCGTCTATTTTCAATTTTAAGATGAATATTTGATCACGCGAATAATGTTGATCTTGATCTTGGTGAATAAAAATAATGATTTTAGAATTTTTACAATTATTGTCCTTTTTCTTTTTTATGATCATTGATAGCAAGTGTTTCCACAAATTGGAAAGGCTTAGCAAAAAACAAACCCATGCAAATGGACCTCACCTCAGGCAGCACAGGTCAAAGTAAGGGCTCGTTTGATAATTATTTAATTTTCACGTGAATATGTTTTCATTGTTGGCTACTTACCGTTTCAAACCACAAGGACAATAATTTTCCTTTTATTTTAATTATTTAATTTTATTCTCAAATAAACGAGAAAATAATTTTAGTTTGATATTTAATTTAACATTTAATTAATTAAATACTAACATTAATGGATATCAAATAAATGTTTAGTTAGTTCAGAGGTTTAATATTTTTATTTTTGTGTAAAAAATTTCAAGTTTGAATCTTTGTGAAAGTAATTTTAATTTGTGGCGGGAACATTTTATAAGTTAAATGAAAAAATCGTGACGTGGAAATGTATCAAGAATGATTGGATTGCTTGTTTGTTTAACCCTTTCACTTTCCTCTAAAGGGTGTGGGATCATATTCGACCATGTACACAGAATAGTGCAGGTATATATATCACACAGAATTATATGATAGTAAGCATATAAAAATTAGAGTAAGTTACCTTAGTAATCGTACACTATGAATTCATAGACAATCACGTAATTTTAAAATTTATTGTACATAATATTTTAGCACAAGCAAGACAGTGTACCTAAATCGGATTGACAGAAGATTAACTGAATTGGAGCTTTTCCTGGATCTACGATGCTTGGACCGGCAAAAACCGAACCTACAATAGGTACAGAATACACTAATCCATCTCATGGAAGAAAACAAGAGTGAGTTTAGGGGTCCTTGTGGTTAGAAACGGTAGGTAGCCAACATATCGTGTGCCACAATGCACGGTGGACGAACTGAAACCAAAAGGGTGAGAACGAGAGTGTTGATAAAAGAACGCAAAATTTTTGGTGGGGATAAAATTTTTAATAAGATATATATAAAAAATTAAATAATATAAAAACTTCAAAATTTTAAAAGACATTAATTTTCCAACCCTTTCTATTTCTATCCCTAGTGCTAACATAGGCTGAAGTACCTATTTCCTTAGCCTTTATTGAAAGGATACTTTATACCAATGTTTTATGGAAAATTGTAGCCATAGCCTTAAACTTTCTTAGAATTTATAAAATTGGATCTCAAACTTTACCCCACATTCATTTTAGTCCCAACCTCCCATTGTTCACAGTTAAGCCTCAAAACCTCTAGACCCAAATTCAGAATATGACACGAGTTGAGTTAAAAAAATTTAAGTTGAAGAGTCATATTTTATAAGTCAAATTGTATTTAAAACTTTTTTAGTCAACTTGTTCATTTTATTTAAATTTAATTGTAACTATTTATAATGTTATGGTGGTAATTAATTTAAATTTAACCAACCACCAACAACGACAAGCTCCACATCCCAAGACAAACTCACCCCTCACTTACTCTAAAACAAAGCCCATAAACTTACGATGTTGCAAAATTATTCACTAATTATTATAAATTTTAAGTTATTTGAATTTTTATTTTATAATTTAAATTTTTTTCGAGTCTAATTTAAACGAGTCAAGTATTTTCAGATCAAATTAAATTAAATAATTCAATTTTTTCGAGTTAAGTAGAATTTTGTTCACCCTAACTTTAAACAATAAAGAAATTTAGACTGCAGTAGATGGATGTGAAATAAATTATTAATCTATGTTAACTAACATTTTACAAGTACAAATTTGGGCGAGTGTGATAATATAATAATAATGGGATTACAACGTCCAAAAAAACTTTATATTTCCCTCCCACTATATAATAGGATGTTGGGTCTTCATTCTTAAGCACCAAAATATTGGTATTTTCATTAACTCTCTCATTCTTTTTCATGTTTTAAATTATTTCTTTCTCAACACTTCCATTCAATATTTTCTTTTTTCATGGGTTGGGGAACATATATTGGTCCTCTATTCATTATCTAAATGAGACTAGATCCAAATGTACGCAAAGTTATCAAAGAATCGGATCAAACTTGTAAAGAAACAGGTTTTTTTACGTGGTATATATAACTTCTTGTGCTAATAAATATTACACAAGGAACATGGCATTCCTAATTCTCTAATGAAGGATGTAAATAACATTACTTGTGAATTATTTTCATCTTCCATGTGAAGGAAAACTGAAACCCTCCATCGGATATAGGTTCATTATTAATTAATTCCCTCGTCAACATTAGTAATCAGTTATATATATATCACGTAAAAGAAGCCTGTTTCTTTGCACGCTTCATCTAGCTCAGTTTTGCAATTGGATCCATAATCCTCTTCAACAGAATCTTGTAACAGCAACTGAATGGCGGTTTGTCTAGCGAAAGAAAGATTGCAAAGAGCTCATATGGTAATTTTCTGATTAATATTGTTATGGCTTGACTGTTTTAGACGGATTCGTGTCAGCTTGGTGGTAAGGTTTGCTTTGGATCGACTGTGTTAACTGGTTCTCCACTTGATCCCAGTTTTCAGACTCGAGTTCGCCTGTCATTTATACTGGTGATGCTGTTTTTGTTTACAGTATAAATAGGGGTGAATTATAACCCAGTTTTAGATAACTTCAAAAGGGCAACTCTCAGGTTTTGGATCGATCCTTCTTAGCTGTTCCTTGGGCTTCTTCTTGATCTTATGCCCTATCTTCTATTGATTTGAGCTTCAACAATCCTTGCATGGTGTGTCAAGAGAATTTTTAGTTTCTTTATTTTTGTACTTTGGTTTCGTAACCGAGTGTTCTTTTCTTTTTTGACATCGGCTTTCCTTTATTGGTTTGTCTTATTCAGATTATTAATAAAATGGCTCAGCCGGTACTTTTTTAAAAAATAATATGGTATATCAATATCAAACATAGTATTGATGCATTGATAAAGCAGATTATTCTTCAAAGAGACGTTATTAGGAGGGATAACCTCAAACTTTATCATGAAATTTTATGCCATCCAGCATGACAACAACCATGTTAGGTCCTGTTTGAAACGTACGTGGACAAGAGCTAAACAGGTATGTGGGTATGGCGACAATCCACAAGAATCCCATTTTCTCACCTGTCTTAACCTTGTCTCAAAATCCCTCCAAATCCAAACTAGTTTCATTTTCTCCTCGAAAAAGACATCATTTCTTCATCAAAACCATCAATTTCAGATAACTTGAATCAAATCAGCAATGGCAACTCTCAGTTTTCACTCAATGACAGGAACCTTAGAAAAGATCCCAACATCATCGTTTGTTTCAAATCCAAGGATGTTCTCACCTTTCATTTCATTGTGTAATAGAAAAAATGTTTTGCGAATAATGACTGTAAACGCCATGGGAGGAGGAAGAGGAGGAGGAGGAGCCAAGTATAAAGGGACTCAAATGAGGGAGCAGCAGTTAACAGAGATGATCGAGAAGAAAGTTTCAGAAGCCAAGCAAAGTAGCTTTAGATTGAACGCTTCGATTAATTAAAACATGAAGATCAATAGATGCTTAAATTTGCATCAAAATCTGCTAAATTTGGGACTCATCTGTCTTGAACTTATGCTAGTCATTTGTACAGTAGACTACTTGCTAGCATTCATTTACTGATCAAATTATATGCTAAAACACATGATCCCTTGGAATAATTCATATCATAGAAGAAAGCTCCATTTATAGCCAAAGAGAGTAATACAATGGAGCTCAAACACAAAAGCATAGATAGTTCAGAACTACTGCAAAATGATAAAGTCCATGTTCCAAGTAGAATTGGGGCAGTAAAACCAGTATTAACAGTGGTTCATAAAAAAAGAGAAAATACGAGCTTACTCTCAGCCACTGTCTTCATCAGGGCCGGCGGCTTCCTTGACATCGACGGTGAAGCTATACTCCTGGTCACAACCTAGGTAAGAATCACACATGAAATACAAAGTGTACGTCTTCTCTGCAGCTTCAGTGGGAGCAGCAAATTCAAGCTTCACCTTTGCTTTCCTCTGAAGAGACACCCTTTTAATAGCAAGCAGCTGGTTACTCTTGGTGTCACCAACAACCAGCCACCACCCTTCGTCTTTTGCTTTCGGGTACCTGGGAGCATCGACCGGTCCGACCTCTGTCTTCCCCTCTAGATCCCTTTCAAGGGTAACCTGTAAGGTGACATATTCCCCAGCCCTCACACTCTCACCATCAATCACCTCATACGATAAATCAATGTTGGGGAAACGATTGCAGAACTTTGCAATGTCTAGCAGCTGCAAATCGGACATCTGTAACAGCTCACGCCTCTCCTCATCTTCCATCTCCACCAAATCAAAAATAGTCTCTATGTTCTTTCCAGGGTTCTCTTGGCATCTCTTGGCTAGTTCCTTAGTGAAGTGTGGGAGCTGTAGAAGCATCGAATCTCGCTCCCACATTCCTTGTGTCACCATTTGGCTCACCTCCATTGCGAGAAGAGCAAGGCTCAACCAGCCATTGCTCGATATAACATCAACCATAGCTTGAAGAAGCCGAGTAGCAGACAATAGCACCTCTCGCTGATCCAGTGATAAGTTCCCACCCACATGCTGCCTAGAGAAGTGGGCTTGAAGCAGTGCATTTGCTTTGACATGCGGATCAGTGTACCTGGGATTTTCAAAGGAAAACCTCTGGTGATTAATTAATCTTCTGAGAACCTCCTCTTCCCCAGGTCGTATGGGAAGATTTGCATACTCAGAAGCTGAGGCCAGAATCTCCATAAGACCCTTCATCTTCGTTTTGGAAGTCAAAGACGAACTGAAGCGCTCAATGGTAGTGTAACTGATGTAATAGTAGGAGGCTATCATACCAAGATTCAAAGGAGAAAGATCCATGTCATCCTCGATGGTAATACATTTACTTGCTTCCAAATCATTTAAGGTGTTCTCAACAAGCTCCGAAAGGTGGTCAGAGAGATGCCTGTGACTTACTCCCTGGAGATTGTAGTAATTTGGATTTTGGGTGAGCCTCCTATACATGAAAGTCCATGTAAGATAATCTACAGCATCTTGCTTGTTCTCAATAACTGTTGCAACAATTTCTGCATTGAAGTTGTCATGTAGAAAATGGTGCAAATGGCTTTCAACGGGGAATGCTTCGAACAAGAACTTCTTGTAATACTCTTTACGAGGGGCATGACAGAGGATGACACATTTGCCAGAATTATCAAGAAGAGGACGACTTGCATGACCCATCATCTGCAACAAATCTGTAACTGGGTAATCAGTGTGAGCATTCTCTCTCCCATCATAATATTGAGTACCCATTACAACCACCAAGTGTGCTGATAACGGAACTCCCCAACATAACCCACAGCTCATAACACAAACCTGAATCCACCCAGCTTCAAAGAGCTGGGAAACAACTTCTTGATCCAAACTGCTTAAACCCTCATGCAAGTAGCCAACTCCATGTTCTAGAGTCGCTCTCAATGTTTCTTCACTAATCTTGTCAATGAAAGGCTGAAGTTCTTCAGCAGATCGCATGCGGAAAGCTGGCTTCTCTTCATTATCCACTTTGGAGTAACTCATTAGGTCCACAGCAGTGAGCCTAACATGCTTCCTTGTAGGAACAAACACAATAGCTGGCTTCCCACCTTTGGCATGTTGGACAATGGCAGTGTAAGTGGGTTTAGTCATCGCTTGCATCCTTGCTTCAAAATTGGCTATATCCACCCCTTGGATGTGTATTTCTAGTGGTACAGGACGAACTCCAGGAGGGAAATTGAAAAGGCCGTGAGAAGTAGCTCCTATCCACTCTCCAAGGTCCTTAGCATTAGCAAGAGAAGTTGAAAGAGCCACAATCCGGATCTTCTTCTCAACCTGACTAGCAATATATCTCATCCTGGAGACAATCACCTCCAACACAGGACCACCTTGACCACCAATCAAGTGAAGCTCATCAACAATGAAAAGACTGACCTGCTGAACATACTTCCTCTGTTTCCAGCGACGAGAAAGAGCATCCCATTTCTCAGGAGTACTGATGATTACTTGACCTTTCTCAAGCAATTTCAGGTCCATTGTCAATTCCCCAGTCAACTCAACCACCCGCATTCCAAGACCCTTGCCAAACTTCCTCTCCCAATCACGGTACCGCTCATTGGCAATAGCTTCAAGAGGTGCAATATACACTACTCGCATGGTACTATCAGGTTCTTTTTGATGATTCCTTAATATAGCAAACTCAGCACATATGGTCTTCCCACTCCCTGTTGGTGCAGCTACTAGAACATTGTCATCTGTATTATACAGAACAGTGAAGACTTGAGTTTGAACCGGATTAAAATGCTTAAAATCTTTATATAAAGCCTCATAAGATGGATTCCTCAATGCAGAAACAGGAAGGGGCTGTAAATCCAATAGCTCAGTTGGTGGAGGATACTTCTCTGGCAGAATAAGGTGCCTGAAAGAGATAGGTAAAACAGTCTGGGAGCCCAACCATTTATCCGAGACAACACGTATGAAATATTGAGGTGGCAATGGTTCATAAATTGGCACTGTGAAGTTCAAAGTGTGGTCCTCGTCAATATACTGTTTCTTCAGCAAAAAGTACTCATGGTGAAGAATATACTCGCCATCATTATCCTCAATAATCACCCAAAATGGCTCCACATACCCATGAACCTTATCCTCCCACTGAAAATCTGGTGTTATTGTAAGTTCAACCCTCAAGACAGTACGTGTAATTGGCTGAACATGGGCTGCAAGGTTTAGTTTAGGGAATTGGTGAATGAACCTGTGAAGTGTTCTACCCATTTTAGGGAAACGAATCAGCTCACCGATCTCCTGTGATGACAGATCATAATATCTATCCCAGGCCAAATCTTTCTTCTCCAATTTCATAAGTATTTCATTAGGGATGCCATTGAATTGCCGCAGCGGTGTCTGAACATTCCACATCCTCTTGGTAACCATTTTACACAAGTTTAAAGCCTTCTCAGCCAACTGTGCCCAACCTCTTTTCAAGACAATCTCAAAAAGTGCTCGGATAAGACGTCCAGCACTCTGAGTTATGTACACCATGTCTGATGTCAATGAAAGCCCTTCAAGCTTTAACTGTGAGATATATGCTTGCAGCAAAACATTGATTTTTGCACTAGGCTCTTCTAAGCTTTCCTTTATTGGAATGGGAACACGGTCCAAAAGCTTGGCCAGCTCCATCTTCTCATCTTGTCTGACTGTCACATACTTGAACTCTTCACTAAGTGAAAACAGCCTGCAGAGCTCTATATCCCCCATGGTTGGCTTCAAATGCTCATTATATGTGGAGATTGTTCCGTGACTTATATAGTAGTAGCTAGCAATACGACCCAAATCAGTCACTTGGAAGTACCCACTTTTTCTATCATACTTCACCAAATTATTCTTGTCCAAGATAGTTGCAGCAGAATGAACCTGACCAAGAAAGGAAATGGAAAGAGAAAATAAGTAACAAAGACTTCACAGCAAACTGAAACAACAAATTTTGAAGATTCAAATTATTGTATGATATTTATGTTTATTTTCATATCTTAATAACAATTTTATTAGCAATCAATTTCTCCAATTTAAATAATTTATATATTCTCAATCAAGAATGTGAATACTAAAACCAAATGCAGCAGCAACCAAAACTAGCAACAGAATGGGCTTTACCAGTCACATGGCAAAAATTCGATATACAAACAGACTAGCTATAAATAATGTTATTCTGAACTCCCAAAGTAAAAAGTAAAGTTAAATGCAGAAAATTAACAGGATGCTCACCTAAACCAAATGTGCATGCAAGGCGACAAAAAAGAGTACCACAACAGAATAAAAATTTGTAGTAGCATGCACCTTTTAAAAATAATAGGGTTTACTAAAAAAATATAGGCTTACCAAATCAGCCCTCCTCTCCTCCAAAGTTACATCTCTTGAAAGAACATCTGCTGGTAAACCATAAAGTGTGGGATTCCGCACCATGCGAATATACAAGTATGTGTATCCAATCCAATTGCAGGCTTCTCTTGCGTTCTGAACAGTTCCAAGAACAATTTCAGCATTCAACTGATCAGCCAGTTTGGAAATAAACTGACTCTCAATCGGAAGCTGCTGATTCATCAATGAAAGGTAGTACTGAAGTTCACTGTGGCCGGTGATGATGATCCCTTCCCCATATGAATCATATTGAGGCCTCCCAGCACGACCCAGCATCTGCATCACGTCTAGAGGACTTAGCTCAGTCCATGCTCCTTTTTCTGGGCTGTAAATCTGGGTCCCTTTGATTATGACAGTATGAGCAGGCAAGTTCACACCCCAAGCAAGTGTTGCAGTTGATACCAACACTTGTACATGCCCATCTGCAAAGAGTTCTTCAACAATTTGACGATCAGTCCTTGCCAATCCAGCATGATGGATCGCAAAACCATAAGGCAGTAGATCCTTGAGATCATTGCTTTTAACCATATCTGTATGACTTTGGAGAATCTCCCGACTAGCAGCATCCTCTTTCAAGAACCTACTAAGGGTATCATTAGCAAGTGCAGTGTCTCGTACGGCACGAGCTGTTTTAGATGTTTCCTTCCTTGAATGAACAAAAATAAGGACTTGATGCTTCCCTGCAACTTCCATTACCTTTTCATAACAAATATCATTCATCAACTGGAACCTCTGCAGTGGCTTCTTCACAGTGATTCCAATATACTGCTGAGAGAGGGGAACAGGTCTGTAGCTATTGTCAAAATGGAACAGTCCTTTATCAAGATCAACCCGCAAAAATAATGCAACATCTTCAAAGTTTGGAAGTGTAGCCGACAATCCAACCAATCGGATATGCTCTTTCGTGGTTTCAATCTGCCGAACAGTCCTGGCAACAATACTTTCAAGCACAGGCCCTCTATTGTCATGAAGAAGATGAATCTCATCAATGATAAGAAGTTTTACAAGCTGTGTGTATGTACGATCTCCAGACTTCCTGGTAACAATATCCCATTTCTCAGGAGTTGTCACAATAATCTGGGTCTCCTCAATTTGTTGGCGAGTCAGTGTCTGGTCTCCACTAAGCTCCCGCACAGTCACGCCGTATGCCTCTAAACGATGAGAAAGATTACCAACAACTTCAGCAACTAAGGCCTTCATAGGTGCCACATACACAATCTTGTAGTCGCTGTGGTTAATTGAACCATCAGAGTCCATATTCAAGGCAAGTTGTTGCAGTATGGTGAGTACAGCAACATTAGTTTTCCCAGCCCCGGTTGGAGCACACAGTAGGATGTTATCAGCAGAAAAAAGGGCAGTTTCATACACTCTGCTCTGAACCCTGTTCAACTGTTGCATCCCTTTGAAGGCTGGTTGAGCCCAGTCTGGCATCTCAGATATCTTTACAAGCCTCTCATTTGATTCCAATGGTTTCGCCTTCAGTGCTGGCACATGGACTTCCTCATAACCCTTGCTATGATGCCTGTAAGAACCCAGAGGAAGATCGCATTTTTTATTTGCCATCAAAAGGCCACCCTGTTCGAAAGCAATGCTGTCCAGATCAAGCAACTGGCGCTGACCCTTCAGCCAACCACCATCAGCGCCTCTGTCAGCAAGACCTCTCCTTTCCCTGTCCCCATCTCCACCACTTTCATCCTTTAATCGACGTGCCTCTTCTCTAATACTCTTCTCCAAGTTCTTCTGCCTTTCTTTTGCTGTTGCCCTAGTGGCATGCAACTGCTCAAGAATTGCAGCCAAATCCGGACCCAAGTTCATCATTTCCTCCTCAATCTTCTTCCTCTCTTCCTGGTCTTCAGCCCTAGCCAAGCGAGTGCACCATACAACCTTAAGCCGGTTCCGCAGAAGATATTTAATAAGACTGAACTTATCAAACTGCAGATGCACCAATAGCTTGGTCTCAACCTCCCTGTCATCACCCTCAGCAAGAATCTTAAGCACCTCTTCAGCAAGCTTTTGACACTGTTGCGGGTCAATTTGTTGATCATAAGCCTGGGAGATCTTCCTCTGAAGCCAATAAGCATCAATGTCCTGGACATTCAGATTCATCCCCTCGTTAGCCTCATGCATATCATCATCATCAATTTCACCACCCATCTGCATAGCCCCAGAACCATTGTCAACCCCGTCATCATCATCCTCCTCATCCTCCTGCACCAAATCGAGATCACTTTCCTCTTCCTCATCTTCATTTTCTTCGAACTCAACCGCCACCCCCACATCATCATCAAGACCTTCATCCCCATTCACAGCAGAACCCCCGGCTCCATCACCACCATCTTGATAATCTGTAATCAACTTTCCAATCGAAACAAGCTGATCAAAAACCTGACTCGGGATTGGATTCAACAACTTCTCAATCTCCTTTTTCTTATCCGGATTCTTAATCCCTTCATTCTTAAGCACAGCCAAAATCTCATCGGCCGCACCACTAACTATATTAAGCGGCTGTCCACCCAACTGCTGCTGAATCAAACTCAACATAGCCTCATAAGCCGCCCTAGTCTCCTTCGTTTTCGGCTGATAAACCCCTTCCTCCGTAACAGTCAACACACTCTCCTCCCGCAACTTACGCCTCTTACTTTGCCTAACCGGAACCGGCTCCGTGAGTGGGTCACGTTCTTTCTTCTTCTTAGACTTTTTAAGCTTCTCGTCTAGCTCCGGCGGCCTACCTTTATAAACACGGTCACCGAACGACCTAGGGTCAATCTTTCCCCAAAGAGATTCCGGTTCTCCGGTCGGCTCATGAGTATCACGAGGCCGAGAATCAGTTGTAAGAACTAAACTAGAATTAGCCCTATATTCGTACTGCTTGAAACGAGCGTGTGCCTCCGCACCGCCTCCGAGATTAGCCATTAACACAAACTCAAATCAAACTCCAAGAACCCTAAAAAAACAATTGAAAACGAATTCAGAAAACAAAAAAAAAAACCCTAGCTAGTATTGAAACAGAGAAATGTAAAAAGGGAAACACTTACAAACGAAAATTGCTTTCGAGATTTCAGTTCCCGGCTGCAAGATTAAAACTTTATGATTTTTCTTTTGATTTGTGGTTATTTTTAGTGAATTTCGACTGTGTTTGGACATATATAGTGAGATTAGATCGAACCGACTGTAAAATGGTAAAGCGGCGATCTTTTAAGGGTTTTTCATCGGTTCAGGGCGATTAGATTGTTTGAATCTTTGTTATTGGGCTTGCTTTTGTTTTAGGGTTTAAGCGCTTAAAGGCCCGATCTGTTATTAGGATAGAAATTATCTATTTATAACATAATAAATTACCAATAATCAATTTTTCTAGTGTCTCGTAATAGGTCTTTATAAAACTTGATGCAGATAAATCAATCAAAAAATTGAATATCAATGGTTATACTAATAAAAATATTAATCAAAATATCAAATATTAATGGTTATGAGGGGTGTTAAAACTTCAGCTTAAATCAAATTAACCAACCGAATCAAAGTTTTTTTGTTAACCGGTTGGATAATTTTAGGTATGATCGGTTTATTGTTAATTTTTTTTCGAACTTCGAGTAACACTTAATTCGGTTCGAAACTAGTTAATTAATCAAATTAACCGAAATTATTATATATTGAATATTATATGTATTACATATAATATATATATACGGCCACTGAACTTTTAAAAGTTATAAAATGATCATTAAATTTTTCGATATGTTATAAAATGGTCATTAACTTTATCAAATTAGCACAAAATTATCATTAAATTTATTAAATTATTACAAAATGGTCATCAAATTTTTCAAAAATTATTAATAATTTATAACGTGCAATGACTATTTTGTAATAGTTCGATAAGTTTAATGACTATTTTGTAACTTTTGAAAGTTCAATGACAAAAAAAATCATTTAGTATAATTTAGTGATCATTTGTGTAGTTTATCCAACAACTTGTAACAAATTTCGATTAATTCAATACTTTGTTCAGTTTAGTTCAAAATTTTCAAAATAAAAATCAGTTCAATTAACGGTTAAATAAAAAAATTGATTGATAGATTTTAACTAGTTCGATTCGACTGGTTAACCAAACTGATTGAACACCATTAAGAATGTGTTTGGATCAAGGAAAAGATCATTATTAGGGGACAAATTTTTTCGAAATTTAAAACTCATGTTTACATTAAGGTTATTCCGGTCAAGAGATAATAAAACACTCCCAACTGAAGTTGTTTTGATTAAAATCCTAAATATCAATCTCACCCCTCCTTTAGGTATTACACAATTCTTGGCATTTTAGACAAGGTTGCCCCTAAAAATTTGTTAACTCACTTTCTCGTTGTTCTCTATTCTGATTCATTCTTTTTGTTGGGTTTTTATACTTGCAGTTCAATTTTTAGTATTTTTATCGGCAAATTTTGTAAGACCCATGATTTATTTTTCAGATATCACTAATTCGAAGCTAGGGTTCTACAATTGATAAGGATGTAAGCATTTTTCTCTTCTTTTCTTTTTAGTTTTTTCATCGCTACAACTCTTATGCTTTGTTGTTGATGCTAATCTCTAACCACTAAGAATTGTTTCAATTTATTAAACTTAAAAGTGAGATTTTTTTTTATTTGACTTTGATTTTTAGGTGTTTATGATTCATTTAAAGAATTATTTCATGGGCGATAGGTTGTTTCAGATAAAGATGATTATAAAGGTAAATTTTCTTTTTAAAATTATATTTTAGTTCCAATGTATGGATTTATTTAAGAACATTTCTTCAAATTTATTTTGACGTGGATAATGTGATGAATTAGGACTTTTGATAATCGTATTTAGTTCCATCAATCAAAATTAAGCTTTTAACATTTTAGGGTGTATTTGTTGCAAAAGAAGCAGTCAAAATTGGAACTCTAACTGGAGAAAAGCTTTTATCTTCTATGTTGTTTTTTGGTGATTCTCTTGCAAATCTTCTTGATAGAACATTTTTCCTTGTTATTATTGTTTTCTTTACATTATATGCTACTTTGGTAATTAAATATCTTTTTAAATTTGTTGAAATGAAAGAATGTTTAATATGTTGGATGTGGATGCCGTGGAATTTTCTTTTAGAGTTGTTCTGAATTGGAGGTTATTTTTCTTGTATTCCCTTGTGAAGCTATTTGTGGCTCTTCTATTTTCTTTCTAAACCTGAGCTGTTTACCAGTCAAAATGATTTTTCTTTTATAGTCTAAAAAAGTAATCTTGGTTTTCACATGTTTGGTGCAAACATGCATTCGCTTATGCACATACATCCACGCAAGTAATATTGATTGGTAAGCATTCCCAAGACGATGCTTACCGTTGTTTTTCATGATAAGAAGAAAACTTGTATAGTAATTTAATGAAATTTTGAAACTCTAAACCAGCAATCTGTTCTAAATAAATTTATTTTACAATTGAAAACACAAAAATTCAGTGTGAAATTGAGATATATTATGTGATTTTGAAACAATGTTCTGGTTTGTCTGCAGCTTGCTACACAATATCTAGCTCTTTTCTCCTCGACTTCGATGTTCGATTTTCTTGGATATGGTGGGTCCTCTGTTTGTCATGCCCGAGTTTCCTTCCTCTGATTTACAATGACTTTCGTTTCTACTGGGCTGTTTTTTTTAAAAAAGACAATGGATGTGATCAAACAAGAGCTTTATGCTAGCAAATTGCGGAACAGAAATAAGAAACACTATTGGCTTGGATGCCTAGTTTCCACTTTCCAGTGTAGTAGGATTTACCAAGAGCCAAATGATTTGTTAGAAAAAAGTATAGGGACATGTACAACATTTTTACTTTTGTTGATTATTCATTTTACTATCTTAAATTGACAGGCTGATATATGAATTATGGGTTCCCTTAACTTTTATTTAAGTTCAATTTGTTAAAAAATATATAAAAGGACAATTTGGTAAAATGTGTATTTAGGTAATCCTATATTCTATCAACCAAACATTGTAATTTTGTGTTCCTACTAAACAAAGTACTATAACATTCCCAATAATATATCAAGTTATGTTATATTCCAAGAATTCTATTCCCAAAGGTAATGCTATATTCCGTGAACCAAGCACCCACTAATGGATATAACATTCATTTTGTGCCATAATGCTCTATCTTCGGCTTTCCTCAAGACATAATGCAACAAAGATATTCTGGGATCAAACTTGACAGATTCAACACCGTCGTTACTCGTAACCAACACTCAAACCGTTTCACGTTGTGTTCGTAACATTGTTTTGTGTTTAAAATTAAAATGTCTTGGCGATAATAGATTGTGGTAACGGATGTAAATGGCAAATTCGATTTTCGAGTTCGAGGAAAATGCACACGTGGTTGTAACCATTTCACAAAAAAATGGCAACAGAACATATCACAAGGATTACTGAAACTGAAACACAAGTTTTAGACTCAAAGATGAGTTAATTAGGTCTAATGCTCCTGCCAGTGCCTGATCAAATATATATATTCCGCTATTGTTGAGTCGGCAAGACCTATATCAGTTAAACACATTGAAACAGTCAAAACACGACAGGACATTTTCACTCTCGTGGTCGGGCGAGCCAGAGGGAACTAAGAGCCCGTAATCTCGAGAAATAATCATGTATCGCAAGCAGTGCTCGAGCTGATTGGCGGGTTGTCAATATCCGGTGCATTTGTTGTAGTGTTTGCTGCCGAAGATTGTCAGCCTGGTGATGTGTAACGTATTAGAAACATTTATTTGAAACACTAAAGGGCACTGTAGATAGAATATAGTTTGAGTACGAGATTGATGAACAGCTCAAAAAACCTCCGTATCAAACGTTTGAAACACGGAAGAGCAGCTTTTGAATTGCAATATATACCAAAATTCTTCACAAATCAGATTGAAAATAAGAAACAGTTCATAGTCTAGTAAAAACTAATATCAGCATTCCTAGTTTGTATCCAAAATTGAAACCAACTCGAAACATCTTTCGGGTTTCATCTCTTCATGTCAGCCAACACTAGTTAGTTATGTACATCGTGCAAAAGAAATGAATGAGAAATTGAAGAATAAGAAATAATCATTACCTGACGGATAAACCCCTCGAGGGTCCCTAGCTTCCCCATGGCCATGGCCATTTGACCCATGTAGTTCGCCACATTCCCAGTCCCAGATGATCCTGATGAGCCTAAAGATCCGGTCAACAATGTCTCAGCTAGAGACTGCTGCAATGCCTCCATCCCTTGAGATAATGCATCTTCAGCCTGTTGGGAGGATTGCTGCAAGTTGCCAATTCCAGCCAACTGTTGCTCTGTCAAAGGCTCCAATTGGCTTACAAGAAGCTGCGAGAATAAACATTGAATTCGATAATGAAGATATAGAAGAAAACAGATTATTTTTTAAGGGAGACAGAGGGGCATATTGAAATATGAATAGCAACAAAATACGGTGTACAAACATAACATACAATCCATAAGTTATTTTCTTTGCATTTTTCACAAATCACACTATCATAATCTTGATTTCAAGATATAAGTTATTGCATAATTATTTTCTAAACCTAGGATGGGATTCTTTTGAATATTTCTGTTTTATACCTTAATGCTTGCCAAGTTATAAGTTGTTCCGGTCAGAACTCAGACACGGCCTACAAATCAATATAACAGTATCTGAACCGACAAATAACAAATAATCTAAAAGGAAAGAACAGAGAGAAAAATATGGAGTTTGTCAACACCATCCTTAAGAAGTTTAAAGGCAGACTCGGATGAACTACCTTTAGAAGCTCAGATGAACGGAAACCACCCAGCCATAAGAAACACCGTTCAGCCGGCGTTTTCCACATGCCTGACAACAAATGGAAAACATCAGCCTTAGCTGCATTGCTCTTCAACCTGAAAATTTCATCATAGTGAGCCATTACACCATCAACAATAATACGAAGTTCTGCATCGCTTGCATGAGAATTTACAGCCATTCTCAGCTCATTAATTTGTTGGTTTTGCTCTTCCAACCACCGTGCATATTCTACATCAAATGCCATGGCACCTGCAGAGAAAATAAGTGAACAAACTGCATAGAGAAACCGATGAATATACGATTACACTAGAATTGTAAACACAAAATTTTGGGACAACACCCCATATAACCACACTCCATGCATTTGAAATGCATGTTTTTGTGATACAGGAGATGGCACCAGTTAGTTTTGATTATGCATCCCTGGGTAGAGCCTTGTACACTGACCTGTACTATTTTAATTGACTGCATATCACTTGTCAATTATGCTACTCAGACTAGTGTGTAAGTCTCCAATACATGTATTTGTTGAGATAGGAATATTTAAATTTTTCTAAAGTTTTTCCTTGTATTTGGAGGGGTTTGGAGTGCCATATCCCCATGCCGATGTCCAAATATGTTCCGGACATGGGTATCCAGCATGGGTATTTCAAGAAAAATGAAGAAATTGACTGCATATCACTTGTCAATTATGCTACTCAGACTAGTGTGTAAGTCTCCAATACATGGATTTGTAGAGATAGGAATATTTAAATTTTTCTAAAGTTTTTCCTAGTATTTGGAGGGGTTTGGAGTGCCATATCCCCATGCTGATGTCCAAATATGTTCCGGACATGGGTATCCAGCATGGGTATTTCAAGAAAAATGAAGAGCCAGAGCAACATATAGCAAGGTCTTAGAAAACGAATATGGTTCTACGACTCCTATCCTTCAGAATTTTGGATAAAGTGGCCAATCAAAGAACTCAGACTCCCCCTCATACACAAATTTTTTCCGTTCATGTGAGATGGCTAGCATTCTGTTGCTTCAATGAAGCACTCCAACAAACAAGACTCGTACTACAGTCTCTAGAAGAAAAGTTTATCAGGAACTAGATTCAAAAAACCGATCCATTACCATTTCCGCCCATTGAATGGCTTTGATCTCCAGAGCTTGATATGAAGATACCCTGTACAGGAAGGCAATGTTACAATAGTACATACTCGAATAAGAAAGTTAATAAAAAACTGCATACACAGTCCGTGAACTGATGAAGGACCAAGTCTAACCTGCTGCCTTGCCCGCTGAAGCTCCTGCTCTAATTGTGTCAGCTTCAAGCGACTACTCTCCAGCTGTTGCACATATGCCTGTCGGAGAAAAATGGATAATGTACCTCAATGTAGGAGATTAAATTTGATCTCTAGGTAAAACAAAGCATGCCAGAATATCTGAAAGACTCAAACAAGAAGCATGAGAACTTGAGAGCAAAGTATCTAACAGTTAATGGTGACGAAAATGAAACAATAATGATAATTCGAAAGTATAAAGTATGCAACGGTTAATAGTGTCTTTCTGTTACTTCGTACTTGAATGCTACAAAAAGAACTCCACCAAAATAGTACGAGTAATAGCCGCACTCATTGTCAAAATGATACTCTAATTACCCAATCATTATAAAACCGAGAAAGCAAAGAGAAATGGTGAAACACTTAAATTCTACTATACTCAAATCTTTCTTAAATTCTACTATACTCAAATCTTTCTGGAACTGTGAAAAAGTAATATGGCAATTTGCAATATGTAGATATTTCTTCTAAGGTCAAATATTTAGGAGTCTATCCAGCCAGTGTTATCTTCAACTAGACCTGAATCCCTAGAAAATCAAGTAGAAGGCTCGTGTATTCCACCAATTAGATGCCATAGAAGTCTTGAGTTGCACTAAGCAATGGAAATTGACAAAACAAACAATTAAAAAATATTTAAGGGAAAGATGAATATATATTAAAGTTAAAGGAGATGACATACTTTCTTTCTCAATCGACTTTTTCTAGCGGCCTCACGATTTTGAGCAAGTCTACGCAGAGTCTGTAGAATACAATATTATCAACAAACGGTCAACGATATGACCAAATTATTACTACCTATTAGCCATGCAAATAAGATACACAATCTGACCTTTTGGTCCAAATTACCCTTCGATCTGTCACCAGAATCAGAAACCGAAACTAAAGCACTAGACTTTCCTCTATCAAACTGCAAGCAGTAAAATGTCAGACACGCAACAAGTCGATTAACAACAACAAAAATAAAACCTAGTCTCACTACATGAGCTTGGCTAGATGGATCATATTACACAAATGTGCTCAATTAGAACCACAATCTAAGTAAGACAACAAAAGCAAAGTAACAACCAATACCATCCAAAACGACCTGATCATCCAAAAAAGATTTATTAAATTAGAAGTAAAATGATAGGAAATAAAGCATACCCTCTGACTTTTTTCATTGGTATCTGCATCTGTTGAGATATCAGTCTTTGGACTACCATCAGCCATATTGGATTCTCCCCAGTTATCTGTATTACCACTAGGTATCGAGACCGGGTTTGTTTGTTGACCTTTTTCTAACTGCAACCTCGGAGATTCAACTTGGTTGGCGGATGGATATTTAGTAAATGAAGTTGGAGTCTGCTTCAGGCAATAAGGAGAAAATTATTTTACTGAACGCTCTAAAAACTAGCTAAGTACATGATAAGAGAAACAAAATCCACCTTATCTGAACTGCCAATAAGGTCGTGATCAGTAGGAACTTCTTGGCGACTTACTTTTGTTGAATTAAACACAGTGTCTGCATGGCCACATTTCATATCAAATCCTTGATAGAGATATAAAGCAGAAATGTCTTTCTACTCATTACCATTGTCTTCAAATAATTGATCAGAAATCTAGTTGAGGATTAACAATACTAAGGAGATCATTAAGGAGAAAAGGAACAACATGTATTGCATATTGATAAAAGATGATAAATATATAACTCGAGAAAGATACCAGTGCTTCAACTAAGAAATCATACCGATGCTGTTACATAATTCTATTCGTGGGACATGTCACATTTAGGTATTTCATGTATCACTATATAAGACTACTCAAGGGTGTATGAGAGCTAACTTTTTGTCCCTAAAAAACAAAATATTTATAAACGATTGCTCCAAATTCCAATTATGATTTTTAAGGAGTAGATTACTGGATGCATACTTGCACTCAGGTTAACAGCATCCTCTAGGCGAAATCCAACAGATTGGTCGAATGTCCCAAAGTTTGAAACAGGGAACGGGTGGATCGTACTCCCCTCTGCACAGCTGAAAATCAGATTACAAGATAAGTAATCAGGAAAGCAATGACAAGCAAGAAAACTGTAAAAACACCGAATTTGTGCTTTATTTATTTCATAAGCAGTTATTAGACTTGTATTGCACAGAAATGTTATTAAGGCATATTAGAATATGAAACTGACACCATGTGATGCCACATAAAAAAAAACTAATTTACAGTTGTATAATTTCCGAAAAATCTCAAATCTGGGTTAAGAGATCTATTGTTCCAAAATAACTGTCAAAACGCCGAATAGTGTTTGAATGTATTGTTATCCAAGAAAAGACTCTTTCTCTTGGTAATCACCAAATCCGAACAACTTTAGCCACCAAAGCACTAACTATCTACACTCCCTTGCAACACATCAAAAGAAAATCCAACCTACTGAACGTTTGAATCTATGATGTTAAGATTTGGTCTTTGATAAAATACTATATTAAATGAATCGAAGATTTATTTCAAGAACTCCAGTGAAACTTGGACGTAACAACATTTGAATGCATAATATGAAATACTGAAAAGATAAAAGGCAATCAAATAAAGGAAGATATGAATATAACTGTGAATTGGCCATTTCAAGATGTTCAAAATAAAATTGGCCATTTCAAGGGAAAACAGATGGAAGTGAACGATGAGATGATAGATGATTGAAACCATAAACAGAGGGAGTAACAAGGAATTTACAGTATGTTGGTAATTGGTAATGGTGAGTCAAAACCCAGCATCCCTTTTGCTGCTTTCTTCTCATTTTTTGCACCAGATACCGCTGTTCTACACTCCATACATCATGATCGTACTTCCTTAATACTACTAAAACAAATTAAAACGGCCAACACTTGGTGTGAAACGAACTGAAAGAAGTATAACCACCTTCCTTTGGTAAAGATGGTAACAGAGTCATATGAAGGAAAAAAATAAACACAGGCATACACAATAATATTTAATCCCGAAACAGCTAAAAATATGAGTGACCGGGAGAGCAAATCCATGTTATTAGCTTCCTATCCAAAATAACAGTGAAATGCTCTCCGAAAACCAAAGAATGCCAAGAATACTACAAAGGAAATTACCAAGTTGCCGGAAGCAAGAAATAATGTCAATCATGTTGTCAAAAAAACTACCAATCCCCGAGCAGGCCAAAAATGCCAACCGGATGAAAACAAAAGAACACAGAGCCCAAACTATCTACCAGATGAAGCTAAAGAAATAATGTCAATCATGTTATGGAGCTCTCGGAAATTGCAGGCATCCGAGAAAGCGGAACACTTTCCCATGTCTAGATAAGCCTTTTAGATCATGTTCATCTTATCTAGGTTCAGACACACAACCAAGCAACCATAAACAGAAGACAATCCCAAGAAGGACATGAATTGGACTGTCCAGCATTCTTCGAAAAGGATATACTTGTTAACAAGAAAACTATCTATTTTTTTGGTTTTTTCTTCCTTTTGTGAACACCTATCCAACTATTCACAACCCAGAATTTGACAAAAATAAAGGGAACCGCACAAGTAAACAGAGAAAGTACGAAAAGTTATGAACAAGTTGCCTAATCAAGTCAACAAAAAACATACACTTTTAATACCAGATTTCTAGACCATTTATATACTAGTACATAAATTCAACAGTCAAAAGCACCAGAAATAAAAATAATAACACAAACTTAAAATCGAAGATCTTCACATTTTCATAGAACAAAGTCTAACAAAGAATAGCTCAAGATTGCAAAGCAAAACTTCACAGAAGTGAATGTGCAAGCAAAGAATACAAAACACAAAGTTCGGAACTTCAATGTATTAACAATTTTCAAAAGTCCTCCCCAGCAACGCATAAGAACAAGCAAAAATCCTAGAGAAAGTAGATCTAGATAGCACAAGCATGAAGGATATTGAATATAAATTCAAACTATTTCAGAAACCAAACTAAAACCGAAAACAGCAGACTCTACCCTCCTAGATTCAGTAGCTATCAGCAAGCAATCCAAAAATGCCCCAATACCCACCATATAAATTTGAAACTAAATTCACTGCATGTAACCTAAATCACAAAAAGCCCTAAAAGATAGAGTTTTGAGAAAAATAAGTAAACACAAGCTTGCCAAAAGCAGTATTTTACCAACCCCAAAGCTTTAGCAAACAAATTTTTAGGCAAAAGGTGAACTTCTAAAGATCAAACACTAAGCTAAAAATACCCAGAAGGCAAAATCATACAAAAAAAAAACAAAGCACTGTATTAAGTAAACTCTAGAAAGATCCAAATTGACTTACCCAACAAAAACCACACAATTTCGGTTAAAAACACCTAAACCCACACGCAAAGAACCATAGAAATACATAAAAATGGCAAAAAGAAACAATTTTTTCTAACTCCCATGCTCAAACTTTTTCTCAAAGAAGAAAAGTTTAAAAAAAAAATCAACTCATTACCTTCACTTTTTCTATATTTTTCAAACTCAAACAGTAAAAAAACAGTAAACATCCCACAATAATAATTGGAAATGCTTATTTTAAAACAGCATAGTTTGAAAGATGGGAACTCACCCCAGTGAAATATAATTTGATGATAATGAGTGACAATGATGAAGAATTGAATTTGAAGTTATAAAATATACTTGGGTTGGATAATGATATTCCAATCTCTAGACGACCTCTTGACCTTTTCTGCGAGAAATCTCTCCACTTTCCAAGAACTAATGATATTTTAATTGCTTTTTTTTGTTTTGAGGGTAAATTCAATGAGGTTTGACATGAGTTTTTTTTGGTTTTTTAAACTTTTTTTTCTACTTTGCTGTAAAAAACTGTCAGATAATACTGACACAGTATCAATAAGGGACGACCAATCTTCGATGAACCGTGTTTTGTAAGAAACCAGCTCTGGGTTTGAACCCTGCTATTGTTCCTCTGTGAGTATGATCACGCTAAGTTTAAAAACAAATTTTAATAATTTAAAATTGTCATACTTTTCTATAACAGTTGGTTTTTTGTGATATTTGACGAACTTGAAAACTTAATTTTTTTCCCTATTTCTATTTAAAATTCTCATTATTTCTATTTTTTTGAGGTGATTATCTTTTAAAAAAATTAAATTTTTTATTCATTAAAGTTTTTTTCGGTGATAACTTTTATGTCGTTAACTGATTTTTAGTATTTTGAGATAATTATCTTTTAAAAATTTAAGATATTTTTATGAAGAATCATTTTTTTGTTTCGTTTTATTTTATTTTGTCATAAATTATTTTACATTTATTTTTCTGACTATTTTTCATTTGTTTGTATGGTAGTTTATTTGTCTATTTTTTTACAGGATTTGTCTGTCTTTGTGACAGTATTGCATGATATTATAGCAATTTAAATTCAGATAACAAATATTATCGTGTGTTTCAAGTCACAAGATAATCGGCGATCTGTTATTTTTCGAATTACCTTGTGGTAGTTTGCTGATGTGCCAAGAACTCGCAGCAAAAAAAATACTTGATACATGGAGTTTTCTGGTTAAAGTTTATATTTGCTGAAATTTCATTTGGAAGACGGAATAAGTTTTCTTAAGAAGAATTGTGTTTAATTTTTTCTTTCAGGTTCCTTGATTTTCTGATATTTTTATCTCCATGGATATTAGAGTGTGTTATACTTTGTAATTCTTCTTTTTTATTAATAAAATTCAGTTAAAGTTCTTCGTTCAAATTTTTTTATAACATTTTAGGTTGCCAGATTTTTTTGACAAGTTTCGAAACTTGTCGTAAAAACCAACTTAAAATGTTATAAAAAATTAATATTTTAGATTATTCAAACAAATTTAAAAAATTGTCATCTTTTAGCCTTAAATCGAATAAAGTACATAAATGGATACTACACTACTCTATTTATCTTGTTAGAGCCATAAATGAACCAAACGTTCAGTGAACCGTTCGGCTAGAAGTTCGTTTATTTATTAAATGAACGAACATGAATAAGATTTTTTGTTTGTTTAATTAAATGAACGAACACAAACAAATGACTCGTTTGTTCATTGACGTTCGTGAACGTTCGGTAATCCGTTCGTTTATGTTCGTTTAAATTTATTCACATGTGTCTATTTATATTTATTATTTTTCATAAAAAAATACATTCAAAAAAGTTATTCATATATGTTCGTTCGTTTAAATTTATTCACATGTCATTTTTATGTTCGTTCGTTTGTGTTCGTTTATCATTTTAACGAACGAACACGAACAAGCTACATTCCTTAGTAAACGAACACGAACAAGAAATTGTGTTCGTTTAGTTGTTCGTGTTCATTCATTTGTTCGGTTAAAAATAAACAAGCGAACATGAACATACATTGGTTCGTGTTCGTTCGGTTCGTTTACAGTCTTATATTTTTTGTTACTATTTTAAAATCGGATAAAGCACATAATCAAAATATTTTTTAGAATGTTAAAATTTAAGAAATTATAAAATAATTGTTAAATGTCTTGAATTGGTATAAAATGATCACTGCATGTTATAAAATAGTGAGAAAGTTTAACAAATTTAATAATTATTTTACAACATTTCGACAATTTTATTAATATTTTGTATAGTTTGATAAAGTTCAATTATATTTTGTAATAATTTGATAGGTTTAATTATAACTTTATAATTTACAAAACTTCAATGATTAAAAAATTGGTTTTACTTAATTTAGTGATCAATTGTGTAATTTAGTCTTTAAAATTTTGTGCTTCATAAATAGATAAATCATTATACGTAGCTATCGATTTTTATCGCTTCTTAAAATCCAACCCGATTAACACAAATCCAAATTTGAACCAACTTTATTGACCATAACAAAAAAAAAAATTAAAATCGTCCCATCTAGAATCTAGATTATAAAATGGCACATAAACATAAGTGAACCAAACTCAAAATCAGTTATATTTAAAATATTTAAACTCGAAATTATATAAATTCGAGCAAATGACTAGAGGTGATTTTAACTTAAGACGATATGATCTAAAATTTCAATAGGTGAACTCAAATGATCCAAACTCATAATGGCATCACTCTGAAATAGCTTGAATCTTGAACAAATCAAATCCAAAATGATTGAACATTAAACTAACTCAAGTATAACCAACGAGATTTGATTAAGTTGTAAGCAACTTGACGTCGCTTAAGCAAGTTTCGAGTTTGAGGCATTGTATATGCAGAAAATCCTCACTAGAAGACTCACCGCCAAAGTCAAGTGTACGACGCATATCGGTCCAGATTAGTCAGGAAAAAATCATAGAAAACCGAGAGGGCAACAAAAAAACTAGGACAAAATCATAGGAAATTGAGAGGGCAACAAAAAAACTAACTAAAATACAAAATAGTTCGAACCTAAAACAACACGAATTGAAAACACACACTTGGAATTCATCCAAACATAAAATTATCCAAATAGGAAATAACCCATGAACAATAAATAATTAAACTCAAATTAGTTCAATTAAAAACCAATTTGCGATGCTTAATTAAAAAGTATAATTATATTCTTCAATTTATTTTTTTAAGAAGTAACATTTTTATATAATAAATCTTTGTACAAGTCAGTTGAGTCTCTACTCGATGTATTCATGGACTAGGCTATACTTATGCATGGTACTAACACACTTTATACTTGTCCGAGTTCATTCTCCTCATATTTGTAAATGGTTTATTCATTTCATTTTCGATTCATCCATATTATTTTTATAAAAAATATATATTTATTATATTTTTAATTTAATATTTTTATGTAATTCCTCTTTCATTAATTTTTTTGTATGGTATATATTATAAATATTTTTATGTGATACAAAATATATATTAAATGAAAATAACATAGTATAATACATTATAAAATTACAAATCGAGTTGCGTTAGGTCATGCTTGGCTTGAATGTTAGAGTCCGAATCTGGCCCATATTTTAAACGGGTATAATTTCTTCGGCCGAACCCATTTTTTGGACCTAATATTTTTGTCAAAATCCTTTCTAAATTTCGAAAGAGTAGCCTGAGCATTGAACCTGTCTAGTCCCAATTCAATTTGGAAAGTAACTGTAATGCTCGTATTACATATCATAATAATTATTATAAGTGTTATGAATATTTATCTATGTGGATGTCTATCATAATAAGAGCTCTATCTAGGAAAAATGATTTACTTTATTAATTAAAGTTTAATGTATTATGTATTTCTTATGCCTATAAATAGATGATTTGATGAAGTCATTGTACAAAAGTCTATACTTGAGAATAATACAAATCTCTCTCTTTCTCCCATCTTTTTGTTCTTTTATTCTTGTTTGTTGTTCTTCGTTATTTTATTCACAATACGTTATCAGCACGATCTCGCTCAACTATTATAATATCAAAATTCATGTGGCGACCAACAGAGACGAAGACGATTGTGTATGTCATTGCTTAAGCTTGTTTTCCTTTCATCATGCTTGCAACGATTCTCTCGTTTAGATATTTCCAGGTGAAGTCAATATTGCCTACATAGGTAAAACTAAGATTGCATCGTAAGTGAAAATCATGATTCCTTTTTATTTTATTTTTGCTTTACTTTTAAAATTACTTACAAGGTATTTTTATCAAATTAACCGTTTAACTCTAAATTATTAACTATCGAACTATATTGTTAAATCTTGGTTTGGGTGTGATAAATTTATATATAAATTGGCTATGGGATAAATAAATAAACAAAATAATAATAAATAAATGAAAATACGGCTAAAATATAAATTAGACTCTAAATTGTTAAGTTGCTATGGCATGTATGCGATTGTAATTTTGTATGCGCATGAGCGCCTATTTTTCATGGAAAGAGGTAATCTTGCATATGGTTCCTCATATTTCTATTTTAATTAGTTTATCTACATTTACTTTAAATTCAATTTTAACCATGGACAATTGGTGTTTTGTATTAAATGTTGTCATACCAATAACTTCTCAATTAAAATTGTGGGTGAACATTATTGATGTAAGTTTATTGAGATTTCCCTATTTATTTAGTTTATAATTAAATATCAATATTTGTTTATGATATTCTATTGGTAAAAGTTTGTATTTTTAATTGTATTTTGAATTTTACATGATATAATAGCTGGGAAGAGACGATATTCTTATGAGAAGTTGTCTTGGTCATTTACTATGTCTCCATTATCTTTGAGAGGAAACCAATATCGGTAAATTCTAACTTTTTTTTATTCTTTAAACTACGATTCTAAAGTGCGATTAATCATGGTGATTTTGCTCCAAAGCAATAATTCTTCTACGTCGGAAAAACTCGACTATTGACTTCTCCCAAGTTCAAGTTACGAAAATTCGTCTTGATCCAAAAAGTTTTATGGGAGGCATTCCCTGAAGTGAATGCAAGCATGATGTTTATTCCATGCGATTATTGGATCTGTTTCATTCCTTGAAGTGAATGCAAACATGTCAAATCACTATTAATTGGTAACATCACTTCGATATAATCCAAGTATATTGGCTGGACATCCCGTTCTGCGAGGCTACTGGTCTCAAAAGAGGTTTTTAAAGGACCTTGTGAACTGGTTTAACAATACCGCGTACGAGGATTAAATCTTTGTTTTCTGTGATAAAGATATGTTAACAAAAACATACTCCATTTTTTACAACAAATAATGTTTTCCTCAGACATAATATCGTGAAAAAAGTTTCAAAAGCCCACTGGCTCTACTCTATTCCCTAAAGTGAATGTGAGATTATATTATGGAAGAATAAAAGCCACATTAGAAGTTGTGGTCATGGTCAAGGCCATAGACATGGACAATATGGCCATTTTAATAATGCTTATACCCATTAGAAGTGGGGTTATAAGGATGACAAGAGTGATAAAGATTTTTCTAAGGAAGTAAAATCCTTTTTATCACCAATGCGATGCTATAAACCATTGGTCTTGTACTTGTTGTACGCTGAAAAATCAACAATCATTGAATGATAAAGGAAAGAAAATAGAAGCAAATTTTGTTTGCGAAAAATGATGAAGATGATATTGGTCCAACTTATCTGGACATTGTTGGTCCAACTTATTTGGATGTTGTTGATTTCTTTATAACCCTCGAAGGGAATAAATCATCTTCTAATTATTCCCATAACCTTGAAGAGAATTATTTATCTTTTTATTTATGTTGCTTTATGTTTATTTACTTTACACATTAATTATTTACGTTTTATATTTATATTTATATATTATGATATTTATTTTATTTCACATGATTACTTATCAAATACGACCTATGATGACGATTTATGCTTAGCATAAGCATAAGATATATTTTCCCATTTAATGCAAGGGAATAATGTGAGTACTATATCTCAAAGTACTGAAAAATATTGATGCTCCAGAAGAGCAATAAGTTCTTGAGAGAAAGTACATTATGAAAAGTGCAACATTGCGAATATTGTAATAATTACCTCTAATTGTAATGATATCGTCACCACTAGAAGTGGAAATTTTAAGAGAGCAATATGAATTCACAAAATAATACTTCGGGAATTATAGATAACATATGTTATCAATTAACATTTGAAATAAGCCAATCTGGATATAATTCTGGTAGCCAAAAAGTCAATTGAAAGCTCTAGATGAGTTATATATTGCTACCAAAAGAATAATTTTCGTTGAAAGCTCTGAGAGAGCTAAATATATTCCTATTCAAAAGAACAAATTTTGGTGGACGATGTATTATCAAGTTTCAAATAAACTTGTATTTCAAAAATTTGTACCACACATATGAAAGTGAGATTGAATCACATGTTATGGTAAACAATAAGTTTACATATTCAGAGATATATACACATATATATAGTTGGAATGATCGATTAGGCCATCCTAATCAATAATGATGTGGAAATTATTGAGATTTACATGCACATGTATTAAAAGAACCTGAAGTTCTTGTGGTGCTTATTCTTAAAGGAATTGATTAAATTTCACCTATTAAAGAACATGAAGTTTTTGTGTTGCTTAAAAGAATTGGTTAAATTCCACTTACTAAAAGAACATGAAGTTCTTGTGTTGTTTGTTCTCAAAGGATTTAGTTGATCCCACTTACCAAAAAGAACTTGAAGTTCTTGTACTAAAGTTGAGACTCCATGTCTTGCATATCTGAATGAAATATGAGCCCATTTATCCACAAATGTGAAAAGTTTTATATGATTTTAGTAGATGCATCTACATTATTTTATCAACTTACAACCAGAAGTTTGTGAGATTGATTATAAAAGGATTCAAATTATGCAGTTAGACTATTCGTCTTGCAAAAGCTAGTGGGTTTATATTTTAGGCTATATCAGTTATTACAAAGCCTGTTGATTATGAACAAAATAGTTTAGCAAAATTTTGATTGGAGGCCTCCTTTTTGATAGCTAAACTATGAGAACAAAACACTTATATGGTATTTCCACATAGCAACACTTATAGGCATCAAGCCAATGAGTTATAATAAACTCCCTATTATGATTGGTTTTTGGTCAGAAGCCATATATTTCCCTTTTTTGAATTTTTGAATGTGCGATATATAGTTGAATTGCTCCACCACAACGCACAAAATGGGTATATAAAAAGGGTTGAGAATATATATTAAGCACGAGTCTCCTTTTATGTTTAAACATTAATTGGAGAATCATTTATGACATGATTTTTCTCAACATCAGGGGAGATAACAATCAGCTGGATAAAGGAAAATGAATTATCGTTATCTATATCCTCGTATATGAACCAGAAGTTCATATGATAATTCATGTTATTACATGTCAACTGCCAGACATATTTGTTGACCTAATGAGAGTAACTAAGTATCATATACCAGCTGAAATGCTCTAAATTTGAATTACATGTTAGAGCGAATGGATGAAAATCATGCCTGGATCATGATAGTTGAAATTGGTTCCAATGATCAAAATTCTCGTAAACGGAAAGTAGTATGAGATGGTCATATATTGGAGGCGGGTGCTCCTGAAGAGACCCAAGACATAACTAATAATAAAACTCTTGAAGAGTTTCAGGTACCTGAAATAAAGATTGAAATCTTGAAGAGATCTCGATAAGTTATGTCACCACGAGAATGGAACCAGAAAAATTAAAAAGTTGTCGACAACGATTTTACATGGAATACTTATGTAGAAGTAAAGAAAGAAAACGAGGATCTTGTATAAGAATCTATATATGTTGAAATGATTGGTCAATATAGAAAGATGCTTTGAACTTCCAAAAGATAAGTATTTGGACCACCAGTCCAAACACCTAAAGGTGTAATGCAAGTGAGGCACAGATAAATAGTCGTAAATACGACCTGAATTATGGTTTATGAAGAGTTTTAATTACTTCATGGTGGATGCAATTACTTTGCCAGTTATGAAATATTTTATAAGCGTCTAATTATTTTGTGGATCCATATTTATCCTTGAAGGATTTAAAATGCTAGAAGCATTTGAAAATTTTCGAGGAAATTTATTTAGACATATCCCATTGGATATTTATATTTTGGTGCATTTGGTATAATCGCCTTAGTGAGTACTAATTGAGGAAATACTATAAGAATGATCAGATTTCCTTATATATTTTGTAAAGGAGTTTGGATCAAGATTCATTATATTATTAGAACTCATTAAGAGCTTCAAATTGGAAACTAATAAAGAGCTTTCAAAGTATGAAAATATTTGAGAAAAAGAATCTTGAGATGGGGTTTTGTCTCGGCCTAAAGATCGAGCATTTAAATATGGGTTTTTGTCTATGAATGGACATATGCTGAAAGAATCTTAACGAGATTCGATATGAATAAAGCATATCCATTGAGTATCCTAATAATTGTAAGACTGTTGGATGTGAATAAAGATAATTATATCTTTTCTTGGTTTTGAAGCACCATATATTATTTGGTCAAGAAATATCCATGGATATACAAGATCATTACCTCTAGATCTTCAAACATTCGTCGATGCCTCCTAAAATCTTGTAGAAATAATTATTATGCATGAGGCAAACCAAAAATGTGTTTAACTAAGACCATTGACCCAACATATCTAGAAGATATGTAATTTACTTTCACAAGATATGATGCAAAGTTATCTTGTGCAGAGATAATGCAAGATGTATATCTCAATCGAAAGATGGATACATCAAAGATGACAAAATAGAACCTATTACTCCAAAGTTTCATCCCTCGCGATCTTTAGAAAAATGGTATTCAAGATTGAATTATGAAGATTCAAAGATCTTATGTGATGTTTGCATGAGGGGGAGTAAATACGCGTTGCACTCTTTTTCCCTTAACCGAGATTTTGTCCCAATGGGTTTTCCTAGTAAGGTTTTTAATGAGACAACATGTTATGCATATCAAAGATGTGTGTACTCTTTTTCCTTCACTAAAGAAAATTTTTTCACTAGGTTTTTATCTTAATAAGGTTTTAACGAGACACATTATCTTCATAGACATCCAAGGGGGAGTGTTATGAATATTTATCTATGTAAATGTATATCATGATAAGAGCTTTATCTAGGAGAATTGATTTACTTTATTAATTAGAGTTTAATGTATTATGTACTTCTTATGCCTATAAAGAGACGATTTGATGAAGGCATTGTACACAAGTCTATACTTGAGAATAATACAAATCTCCCTCTTTCTCTCATCTCTTTGTTCTTTTATTCTTGTTCGTTGTTCTTCGTTATTTTATTCACAACAATAAAGTTGTTTTTATCTTTTTATACTTCTGTGTAGGAAGTGTTTAAATAAAAATAATTAAAAATCATTCCTTTGGAACCAAATGTACATGACTAATAAATTTATGTGCAAATCTTTTATTACTCTATGTATAATTAATTTGTTAAATAAATTTTAATATAAAATATTCTTAGCCATTGGGTGTTTCAAAATCTAGTATATAACATATACATATATATACTTTTATTAAATTACTTTTTTGTTATTTATTACCAACATTTTTGAAATTTACTACATTTTTCATAAATAAAAAATTGTCATCACAATTATTTATACTAATATTAAAAAGTTTTTTTTTTGCTAATACATAAACAGAATCTCAAACTAACATTTGAGATGTAACATCCTCACACCGTAGTCGTACCTCACAATCACAGGCAAGCAATGCTCTAATAGACTCCACAACTGAATTACCTTGAAGTGCCATAGATTCCCCCTGTTAGAATTCGATATCATTAGTTAATTGGGTATTAATTCAATTGGAAAATGACTATAAAATCATTCTTATAAATGATTTTTTTTTTTTGGTAAAGGAAGAAGGAAGCACAACTACATAGCAATGTTCCTAAGGCCTGCTACTGTCTGCAAGTCCTCGCAAGTAAAATGCTTCTAATACACCTGGGGATCAGACTTGGAAGATATAAGGGTAAAGTACACAAATGATCATTAAACTATCTTTAAAAATACAAAATGGTCATCAAACTTTTAAAAGTTACATAATAAGTACTAAATTTTAGTTTTTGTTACAATATGATCACTGAGCCATTAACCGTCGTTAATTGGATGACGTGACAGTTACATAAATTTGAATAATAGAATATTTAATCCTCCATATTGACACATTTCAATCAATTTATTTATAATTTAACCCTCATTATTGATGTCTAAAATTGTCACTGAGCTGTTAACTGGGAGACGTAGCAGGATTAAACTATCTGCAGTTTGCAAGGCAGGAAATCTGCAGCATTGATGTTGCAATTCTAGAGGAGCAAGTCCATCAAATGCTCCGTGAATGGAAAGCCGAGCTCTATGAACCTTCTCTAGCTTCTTCATTGCAACAAGTCAGGGCTGCCACAAATTCTCATTTTATATTAATTGCATTTATATGCTCCGTCAATTAATTTTGTTTAGTAGAAAAAAATATGGTATGAATTGGGGATTAATATAATAAAAATTACGGATTGGGTTAGATGAAGAAGAATATTGAAGATGGTAGAGGGGAGAAGAAATAAAAATTGTAAATATGGAGGATTAAATGTGTAATTATATAAATTAATTTTATTTTGGTGGTCAAAATAGGAATGAAGTAATAGTTTAGGGGCTATTTAAGTAATTTATTATTCTTTTTATTGTGTCAAATCAGCCTCCCATTAACGTTTAATGGCAACAAATGTCCTAGTGACCATGATTTTACAAATCGAAAATATAAGTGGTCATAACAGTCGAATTTGAAAATCAGTGACCAAAAGTGTACAAACTCTAAATATAAGTGACCATTCTAGTAGTTTAACCAAAATAAAATTCTAAACTCTAACCCTAAATTTTAAATCATAAACCCTTAACCTTTAAAATACACACTACCTCTAGTTCCCTAAATCATAAACCATAAACATTAACCCTAAACCTAATTTTTTAAAGTAGGGACATAAAAAGAGGCATGAAGAGGGAGCATACGATTTGGACTTGTTTAGTATTGCTGTCAAAAAATAATTTTAAGTAGATAAAATGTGATTTTAAACAATTTTTAAAAAAAATATAAAAAGATAAGTGACATAAATGAGGATAAATAAATAATTTTGTTCAAAGTGTTTTTTAAAGAAACTAAAAACTATAAATTTTAGCATACATGTTTTCCATTACTCTCTTAAAAAGTCGCACACAATGGCGTTAACCGGGATGTGTTGTTTAGCTTATTATGCAGGAGTGTATGGTGTCACCATCGTAATCTTATGATATTTAATGAGGAGTCAATAGAGAAAGGAAGCATTTTCCGTCAAGTCTGGGGTGATTATAGGGTGCAACAAAGTTACGGTTTACAGTGCGGCAGTACTATAAATATTACAAAATACGGATCTTAGAATGTTACTCACCAACTTAAATATTTTTAATAATATTTTAGGTTGGTGGTTAAATATCAAAACTTGACTTTGAGTATTGGTATTTGTCGCTTGTAATAACATTTTAGGTTGATGTTAAGTAGCAAAACTTGTCTCTGATAATAAATACTTGTCGTGAGACTACCATCCTAAAATATTATCAAAAAGTATAATATTTTAAGTTAGTGGACAACATTTTAAGTTCCGTATTTATAATATTTCGGTTGGTGCCGCACTGTACTCATACCGTAATCTTGTTGTACGTGTGACTCTCCCCCTTTGTATGGCCGATATGTATGCGCAGTCTTTGTCTTTGGCTCGGAATGGTCAAGTACCCGTGGTGGAAGACAAGAGCGGCTGATTTCGGAGCTGAGTTGGGCTATTGGATTATCAATTAAACTCCCAATCTTGAATATACAATCAAGATGATTATATTCATGAATTTACGATACAAAAAAGTTTTCTTTCATACAATGATCAGGGTCTCTTTTATACACAATGGCCGCATATAGCCTACTCACTTTCATTATACATCTAAATCAACATGTTTTGTACGTGCATGATATACCGGATTTGCACTCATAAACTCTAGGCTCTCATCTTAGCCATGTTTGAAGATGGAGAAAACACTAGGCTATAGTCAAGTGTCTCATTTAAGTACCTCAACACTCGCTTCACAGCAGCTGTATGTTGCTCTCGTTGTCGTTTCAGCCCTCGATCGGTGGAAAATTTTTATGTTTTAGGTGAGTTTAGTCATTTAGTTACCTAGGCAAATTTGGGATCTCACTGAAATGTTTTATGTTTTAGGTGAGTTTCTAGCATGCTACTTGTAGAATTCTACTAAATGTTTACAGCAAAAGAAAACGACAAACAACTCAATCATTGTTTATTGATATCAAATATTGAAGAACTTGTTTGATTTGAGTTCCAACTTAAACCAAGAAATTTTCCAAGATTCCTAACTACGTTTTTACGAGTTCACAAGCATGTTGATGTTCGTTAATCTAATCAAATAACTGAATTTTCAATATGAAATATTCGAAATCAAAATTTGTTTATTTTTCTGTTTTAAACTCCAACTATGTATCATAAATTGCAAAAACCAATCCACACAACACAATGAAAACATCCAAGTCTTTCTGCTATAAACTTGAAGATGAACCTAATAATGTTAGGTAAAATGAGGATGGAAAAATAGAAGAGATCAATGCACATACAATACTCTCAACATGCGGGACTAAAACACCAAAATCGGGATGAATGACGCCAACACCATCAAACCGATTACCAGAAATGCTCTATCGATGTATATTCCAGACTTTTCTAATCTCATAATTGAGCTTTTAACATCATTATTTTGAAGCTTCAAAACTATCGAAACAGCTAAACTCACCTAAAACATAAAATTTTCCATCGAACAAGAGCTAAAACAACAACGGAAGGAGAAACGAAGGCTACCAATTTCAAGTCCGAGCAAATTTTAGGGTTTTTTTGAAGAATAAGACTTTAACATGTCATCATTATTAACTATAACTAATAGTAATGACTGTAATAAAAATGAATTAAGAATTAAATGATTATATTGTAAGTTTCAAAATTTTAGTGACCAAATGCAAGTGCCCTAAAATTTCAATTATGGAGAACAAATTAATAATAATAAAAGTTTGGTTCATTGAAAAAGTTTTCATAAAAAAAAGTTTAAAAATACAAAGGGTCCCACAGCTGTCGTTTTACTCCTGGAAGGTCGAGAGCGTTTGATTTCAACATGAAAATGACCCCAACGACGTCGTTGCATATGTCAGCATGAAACATTCTGACGACTATTCCCAAGATCCAACGGCTGTTATGATGCCACGTATTCAGTCTGATTTTCGGGGCTTAATTTCCAAAACGTGGAAAGCGATAGATTTACTTTTGACTTTGGAGCATTAAAAATACTCTCTTTTCCGTACGTTTCTTTGCTTTGTTTTTAGTCAAAACCAAAATAAATTGAAATTTTGTTCGTCCAAGGATAACCATATTTTTACTGGATTTATATCAATTTTGAATTCGATTATTATATATTTTTATATTTAAAATTCGAAGCATTTCTTTTAATTTTTAATTTTTATGTTGTTATTATTATTAAAAATTATGAACCGTACCAACAATCTATTGATCTAGTGAAATGATATATTAAATCTCTATACATTGTCGAATGTATAAATTATAGCGTTGTAAATATTATAAATTAGATTAAATGCTCGTCATATAATAAGTTTCTACATTACGCTATCTGAATCAATCAATCAATAAATTATTTTAGAATAAATCAATTAATAATTTTTTTAATAATACAAAGGTGATTAAAATGTAGTGTTCATAAATATTCTTAACCCTTTAACAATGAGCAAATACCTTGTAGACAGATCGATTGACCTGTGTCCCTTAAGATGAACATCATCCACTTATTAACTGACACACTTATTAGGTTCAAATCAATTAATAAAGTAAACACGAATGATTATATAAAATATCATGAATGCATCTTTTAGGGGGGAAATCATGAATGTGTCCATATCATTTTTAATCTGTAAACCTTTTTAAGATGAAATTCTAGAAGTTCAGTAAAACTCAAAACGGTAACAAATTAATAAGTTTGTACGAAGTATAACACTTAAATTATATTTTTTTGTCTCCTAAATTTTATCTCTTACTAAATTTTCATAAATTTTAAGAAGTATTGTTTTAAGAGATGTAATTTAATACAATTTAAGTGATAATTTTATTTTTAAAATATTAAATTTTGTTTGGTGAGAAACTAAAAATGTAGAAAAGGAAACATATATTTTAAATGTTCTTGAAATTTTAAGGAGACAATTTCAGTGAAATAATTTTAAAAGTTAAAAAGGGGACAATTTTAATGCGATATAGGGAATATTAGGTTTAGTAAGATTGCTTTCATTCAACCATAGCTTCTTGCTTTTTTCTTTTTTTTTGTTTAATCACCGGCGACACTAATTTTTATATTTGTTGTCGGTCGCCAGTGATTCATATTTTATTTGTTTTCGTTTATTTGTCTTGTTTTTTTTTCTTCGCACATTTTGTTGCGCTTTTTTCTACTTCTGTGGCATATTTTTTCTGTCTTTATGGCACGTCTCTGCCTTATGGCATGTTTTTATGGTTAATTTTGCAGGTTTTTGGCGTTCCTACGATGATCTCACATCGCTTGTCTCTGATTACTGTTTTTCAGTGGTCACGTAGAGTTTGATCCCTTTTGGGTAGTTTGCCGATGTAATTTATAGCAAATCATCGTTTTTGAAATTAGGCGTGAAAGGTTGTTGCCGATTTTAGGGATTTATTCTAGTTCGAGTTTTGACAACTCCCCATGGATCCTTTCTACAATGGACCATAGAAAATTTTTTTGGTGCAAAAGAAGTATCCGATATGACTAGTGCAACGCTTATTTTTCTATTTAAATTTATGATTTTTTTATTATTCTTTTGAATGTTTTAAAACTTTTATTATACTTATGTTTTGGTTTTGTTTTATTATCAATAAAACTGCATGATTAATGTATATAAAAAAATTGCTTTCATTCCAGCCGACTCGATCTACACTATTATTTTCTCAGTAAAAGCTTTAATTTTATTAAGTACATAAATATTAAAATATTTAATATTCTTTTAAAAACATAGAGATGGACGTTGGGGGTCAGACTTTGTAAAATATGTGAAAGAATTATTTTTTTTTAACACTAACACATAAAAAATAATAAAGGTAGAACTTACTTTGGATTCTGATTTCTTAACAGCATAACATGGACATGGTCACATTTCTCTAGGTTGTTAAGTTTCTATAAAGTTAATTATTAAAATAATACATTCGAGAAATATTTTATTAGTTAAATATGATCTTTAAATTATTTCAAATTAAAATTAAATGATAAATTTGGTAACATATAAAAGTAAGTGAAAATACTTAATTTAAAGTATTTAAATTATTTCATTTGTAATTATTTTAAAATTTTTATCATATGTATATTATAATATTGGTTTTTTAATTTATAAACGTGTTTAAAACTCTATCACGTGTCTTTAATTTATATTTTAAAGAGATAATTATTTGATACACCACTAATGGATTTTTTTTTTTAAAAGTGGATTTTTAAAGTTGTCGTATATCTCTTTTAGAGGACATAAACTCTAACTCCTGAACTTTAAACTATATAATCTATTTACAAACCTTAAATCTACCTACAAACACTAAACTTTAACCATAAACTCTAATCTGTAAACCCTAAAAACTAGACACTTGTAGAAAAATTTTCCTAATAACAGTGCATAGAATATTTTTTCATTTAAAAAATAAACAAATGAGATATTATGGTTTCTTTTATCTTATTTGCGGAGTTAAGAAAATCTCATGTTAATGTATCTGATAATATTCTTCAGTTCCTTATGGATTACTATTTGAAACACTATTGGTGGAGTTTTAATTTTGGCATATTGATGTTATTTTATCTTTGAATTCATTTATTTTAGAATCAAATTATTAGATCAACCATATATTAATATAAATGTTATATTCAATTTAAAATTTAATCTATATTTATGAAGTGTAGTGGACAATCATATTCTAGTATTCAATACAATTAAAACTAACAAGATGTACTTATAATTTACATTTGATTTTTAAAAAACTAACTAAAAATCTTTTTAAAATAATAATATTTTAGACCAAATCTAACTAATTCAAGTTTTGCATGTGTTTAATTGACTTTGAGTGACAAGACAAATTATATTATTTCAGTCTATAAAATATTAAAATATAACAAAAAAACAATTATTTTTGTTTTTTAATTACAGTTTTATACAAAATCTATACTATTTTGACATTTTTCTAATCATAAATTGAAAGTTACCAAACACTTAAGTATACTTAATTTTACGACCTCAATAAATGAATATTCAATAGGAACATTTAAGGAGAGAGTAACGTGAAGTATAAGCAGGAGAGAGTGATGGTGAGATCCTGTCGATTAAAGGGAATTTGCAAGCAAGATTTCACGGATCCCTGCCTTTCCCGGCGCATTGCTCTATATGTAATGGTAAGATCGAAAGTACGAAACATATGCTTTTCTTTTGCCCTTTTGCACAGGTGGTTTGAAGAGCCTCTGAGTTTAGTTACTCTCCCTCTTTTAATGACATTTGGTCTATGTTATTTATTTATTATATTAATTTAGTCTTAATTTTAATTTAATTAAATAAAATTAATTAACCGATCAGATGATGATAAGTGTCAACACCTAATTAGATAAGTTCACTCAAATTTTCATTTATTTTTATTTAATATATTTCTCCTCTAATCAAGTGGAAAAGAATAAAAGAAAAAATTTGAGTTGGGTGGGGTTTGAACCCATTTCAATAGGTTGAAAAAGCAAGCACCCAAACCACTATGCTATCGCTTCATTCTTGTAAAAGTTTTGTAACATTACTTATTTAATTCATACTATTTGGGAAAATTAAAGAGTAAATATAGTGTGAAGGGATTCGAATCCAGTTTTAATAAAAAAATAAGAATGACTTGATCATTGGACCAAATTTAATATTTGATTAAAAATGATGAAATATTATTTATTAATGACAGTATATTTAATAAATTTAAATTAGTTTTTTATTAAATCGATATTAATAGCATATAAAATATACCATAACAACGTACTTAACCGATTTATATCAATGAATTTTAATAATCAAATTATTATAATATTACAAATAGAAAATATTATCAGAGCATTTGATTTACTAATGAAACTAAATTTTATAATAGTATAAGGCAGTAATGTTATTATTAATATTTTATTTATTAACATTAATAAAGAACATTCCATCATTTTTAATCAAATATTAACTTTGGTCCAACGATCAAACATCATTATTAATTTTTTATTAAAATCAGATTCGAATTCCCTCACAATATTTACTCTCTTTAATTTTTCCCAAGAAGTATGGCTTAGATAAATAATGTTATAAAGCTTTCAGAAGAATGAAGTGATAGCGTAGTGGTTTGGGTGCTTGCTTTCTTTCTTTTATTGCTTTTCCAGCCTATTAGCTTGGTTTCAAATCCCCCACCTCACTTTCTTCCTTTTATTCCTTTCTTTTGTTTCTCACCAATCGAGTGGTAATATGTGTCACTATTTGGTTGGTTGATTAAATCTATCAAATTAAATAAATTAAAATTAAAAAGACATGTATTTGATTGGTTGATTGAATTTTTTAATTAAATTAAAATAAAGACCAAATTGATATAATAGGTAAATAATAGAGACTAAATATGTAATTTTATAAATTTTTATTAATTGCCACATCACCCATCCGTCACCCATCTATTAGGATTTTAACGACAGTGGTCAAAATAAGTCAATTTAATAAATTTGGTGGTCTGATTGACAAGTTATATAGTCCGGTAATCAAAATAGGTACGCTCAAATAGTTCGGTGGTCACTGAAGTAGTTTACCCTAAATAAAAATGTATATCGAGCTGGCCTAAAATGTCAGAGATTTTGCTTAAATTCGATTAATACTAATCTAATCATAATAGTTATCTGACTCATAACTAACTCTAAATAATTGACATGTTAAAATGATATTTTTTTTGAAAAGAAGTATAAAAAATAAGGAAAGACAATTAACTATCAATTAATTTAATGGAATAAATTATGTAATATTAAATTTCGAATAATATTAATTTAACACTGATATTAAGAAAAAAAAACAAAACCAAATAATAAACTAAAGGCGGTTTTCACCCACCAATGAATATTAGCCACCTAAAGATAATTTTCCCCTAATTTCCAAGGCAAAGAGAAAAAGTCCAGTCCAAGTTTTCTTAGTCACAAGAGTCTGCGCACGTGTTTTTTTATCTACTTCTTCACTTTATTTCTTTAGTTACAATGTACCAAAACACATCACAACAATGTCCCTTCCAATCCTTAAATTTCTACCCTAATTATTTCCATATAATTGCTATATATCTATTCTAATCCATTTATTTATTCATGTTAAATTTATATTATTTGCCTCGTTTAAGGGGCTCAATTACATATAAAAAATCATTACTAAATATTTTTATTTAAATATTATTATTATATTTAAAAAATAATAATACAAGTTCAAGAGACAACTCATACAAAATCTAAATAATAAATAAATAAAACTCGAGTCAATACTTAATGTAACTCTAAAATAAACATGGACAGAAGGTAGAAGGGACTCGTGGGTAGAGTTGTGCAAAAATTCGATTTGAAAAATTCGATTTGAAAATTCAGATACTTAATCTAGCTTTTAATTTTTAAATAATTTAGATTAATTATTCGGAAAAAATCAGATAATCAGATACGAATCAAAATATGTAAGTTTCAGATTATCTAAAAATTTAAAATAAAAGTATTTTGCTACATTGGGGGTTAATTGTTATCTTGAATCTTATTTTTTATAGTCTAATTTCACATAATTACATATTATTTTGACCCTTTTAGGTTCTAATTTTTATTCAATTTCATCCATTAACATGTTTTTTTATTATATTTTATTTTATTATTATAAAACGCTACTGTTATTTTTCACCAGTTAGCTACTAGTAATTTGAAAAATAAATAAATATATGATTTTTTAAATCATATAAAATTACTATTTTATCAATTTTAAAAATTAAAAATTTATTTTTTAGATCAAATTTGATCTGGTATCAAAAAATACACATCTCTGCTAGTGGGGCTGTGACCTCCAAAAAAAAAATAATTACAAAAAATTTAAATTAAAACATTAATAAATTTATTTTTCCAAAAAAACTATATAGTTTATTATTTAACTGATAAACTTAAAATTTTTAAATGGCCCCAACAATTTGGTATTTAATATTTTCTAGAGAATCATCTTTTTCTTTTTCTTTAATATTTTCCATACATTTCCTTCTTGTAACCTTCCTCTTCCTTTATCAAATAATATATTTCCATATCTTATCTCTTTCCACGAAACCACAATTGATTACTACAGAAAATATCCAAATTCCACACACTCTATATAAACCCGAAAACCCTAATTAAAGTTATTCCACATGTTCATCATCAAATCCTATCTTCTTCACTTATAATTCCCCACTTCGATTCCTTTCCAAAAAGGGTACTTCAATCTTTTCTCTTTTCTGGGTTTTTTTCTCCTTTTAATTTCATCCATGGATGCACTCGGTGTTCATCACATGAAAAGAACAAAGAAGAACACGAAGAAAAGCAGCTCCAAGAAAGATTTGAAAGTTGTTTACATCTCGAGTCCCATGAAGGTCAAGACATGCGCCTCTCAGTTCCGAGCTCTGGTCCAAGAACTCACCGGCAAAGACTCCGACGTCGCCGATCGGTTCATCGACAACTCTAGCTACGACGACACCACTCCCGAGAACTCGCCGACTAATTCCGACACGACGAGGGCTGTTGCCGCGGGTGATGGTGTTGGTGTTATTGGCCAGATGCCTTTGCTTAATTCTAGCAACGATCAATCGGTGTCCGGTCCATTCGATGATGGATTTATGTCGGAAGGGAGTTTCTTGGGGATGTTCACATCAAATTTGTTTCATGATCCATCACAGTTTGATGCTATTAGAAGCTTTGGTTCAGTTTGATTAATTTGAAATTAAGTATGTGATTATATATAATTACATGTAATTAGAATAGATAGCCATGGCCTTTAGTTTATATAAATAACATATATCTCATTTACTCGGATGTATTAAGGTATAGTAGAAAATAACCAAAAGATAAAAGTAGATCATTTGTCAACTTCAAAAAAGTTTTGTTTGTTCGTATATATTGAGTTTTAGTTAGATTAATATAAATATTACAACATCTTAAAAATTATAGGTTCGAACACAGTTAAACGTCTAACTTGAGATATGAAAAGTTAGGGTATTTTTTTGAACAATTTTTACTTAAGGGGGAGAGGGGGGAATTCTGCTCTTGATGGGTCTTGAACCTAATACCTAAAGAATGAGAGGGTGTCAACCAAGAGCTTTAACCACCTGCTTTATAGATTGTTGACTGTATCCTAGTTTTTAAGATTATCATATTAAAAATTTATATAAATAAATCTTAGTATATTTATATCATAATGATATCTCATGTTGTATTAGATTTTGGATCAGTTGCTTGAACCTCTATTTCGAATTTTGAGTCTATCAAGTGAGGCTTTAGGCTTGTAGATTTAGAGGTTTGGACCCATTTCCCATATTCTTTTCCTGGCCCAATTGTGGATTAGTGGTTTGAACCTCTATTTCTTAAGTTTGCATATTTTCATTTCATGATTTATGTTTGCTTTTTCAACCCCAAATTTACCATTACAATGATTAAACTTATCTATTGGCTTTCATGAATATTGGAGAACCCTCTAAAACTAGAGGCAAGAGGAAGCTTAGAAATTTTTAAAGGAGGTATTTTTCTTTGTTTCGAGTTAAAGTAATACATCTCTTACCCTTTGGGTGCTATATGAATCATGCTTAGCATGTTAGAATGTTCTAAATATGTTTGATTGTTCATTCACGTGCTTAATTAAGCTTTGAATTTTTAAATCGGCAAAATTTGTTATAATATGTTTATTGGTTGCCTAAAGAGTAAAGACCCTATTGTTTCCCTAGGATGCTTAGGAATGTTTGAGACCATTATGGTCACTTTTGGAGGCTTGAAAGGCAATCTTTGAGTCAAAATTTTAAAGTTTCGGGGCTCGATAGTAGGGGTATCCAAACCATGTATTCCGGTAGCAGTTTACGTCTTCTTGAGTATCAAAACTAGGTATTTTTTAGTAGTCATTTGTGTCCTCTTGGTATCGAAACGGGTCAATTGTTTCAAAACTCAGTATAAGGTTTCAGTATCTAGATTGTTGGACTGTCTATTTCAAGCATTTTTGATCCAATACTCCCTTTAGACCAACTCGTTTACTCACAACCTGTTTGTAACATTTTTAGTCCTTAAAGCTCTCAAATTACCTAATAACCTTTGTAAGACTAAATCTAACTTAATGAGTTAAATGATCAAAGCACTCGTGTACGCTAAGATGACTATAATGCCATTAGTGAAATTTCAAAAATATCCTTGTGTGCTAAATTTCTCAACTGCGACTAAATTATCATTCTTGCCCCTGATGCTTAGAAAATGGATTGAAGTCTTAAAACATTGTAAATCTATAAAACCACTGTACTTTCAATTGTATCATTATGACCACTTAACTATTTAAGTGGTATCAATCAAGCCACCCACCATTAAAACGTGACGGAGAGGGTGACATGACAGTTAACATAAATTCGTATAATTTCATATTTAGTCCTCGTTACTTACGTATTCTATCAAATTGGTCTTAAATTTAATTGAATTTAATAAATTTCTTATAGGAGGGATTTTAAATATTTTATTTAATTAATACCAATCATTTCCCACCAATCGGGTGTTGACACGTGTCACTGATCGGTAAAAATATTTGAAAGGTAAAAGGAAACAATGGAGCTGGAACCAGAGGCGGATGCATATGGCTCCCATGAGGAGCATATGCATCTTTTTTTTTGAAAAAAAATAAAAAATATAATTAAATTTGTAACAAAAAATTTATTTTACATATCCAATATCACTTGTAACAGGTCCCAAAGATGGAAATGCCCATCAGATGAAGTGTTCAAAATTAATGTCGATGGAGCCTTTATCCCTGAAACATATGTTCTGCTGCCTTTGGTGTGGTTGCTCGAGATGCATATGGTCTCATAGTTGATGGTTAAGCTCAAGTCATTCAAGGTGTTCGTTCTGCTGAGTTAGCTGAAGCTTGGGCCTTTTTTAAAGGTATCAAAATGGCTGCTGCAGTTAGCTGAAGTCGAGTTATCATCGAAGGTGATTCTCTTGCAGTTACATTCCTCAAGTCAAGACCTATCTATTGCGGCCATCCTTCTAAAAGAGGCAAAGCAAATCCTTAACGATCATCCTGGCTTTTCTAGGCAAATAGAGTAGCTCATACTCTTATTCATTGGAATTTTTCTTATTTTGAGCTTTTTTGCTTTAATTTTGAGGTTCCAAATTATATTACGAATAACCTTTTAGATGATGTTATTTTCGATTATTGAATGAAGCTTTAGTATTTTTCTCAAAAAAATAAATAAATCCGTCACTGGCCGGAACACAAGAACTTTATATGGGAGAGGCACACCAAAGCCACAAAGCCAAATGCCTCACATGGCCAACATTCAGTATATATTGTATCCATACCCTCGCCAATTACCTTTCAATTATTTTCTACCAATACCTGACTGGTGAAAACTAATTGAATAAAATATTTAAAATTCCTCTGATAAGAAATTTATTAAATTCAATTTAATTTAGGACCAAACATGTAATTGTATAAATTTATGTTAATTGTCACGTCACTCTTTCTACCATATTTTAACAGTGAGTGACTTAATTAATACCACTTAAATAGTTAAGTAGTCATAATGATACAATTGAAAGTACGGTGATCATCTCAAAACCAACCCCATAATTAAATGGTTATTTAAATACTTTACTCATTATTAAAATACCCTTTTGGGTACCAAAATACTAAAATACCCTTTTGAAGCTTAAACAATGAATATAGCCTTAATCCGTATTTTGACTTCCAATACTTTTGAACACTTCATTAGCCTTAATCCGTATTTTGACTTCCAATACTTTTGAACACTTCTCAACTTGCGATGTGATGAATAAACGACCGATAATTATCAACTTGGTTAATAAGTGAAGCTTGAAATGAATGGTGGTAACGAACTATTTATGATATGCAATTGTTCGAATACTGATAAGTACTTGCACACAAGTGATTTGTTTGGTTCGATAAAACATGCGATAAGGAACTGTGAATTATGTTAAATATGAATTTATGCAAATTGTTTGAATGTTTTTTGTTATTAAGTAGAAAGCTTTATATTCGAAAGGTAAATATTAAGATTTGAACTCACACAAAATAGGACAAACATGGGCATTATTGACCACTAGACCAATCAGTGAATCTCAAATTGCCTGGGTGTTTGGTAAGTCTTTATGACTCTTGATAACTTGTGACGTTATGAATTGCATACATACGAGCAATATATAAAATGACACCTATATGTATGTAGTCGTATCACATTAACACCGACTTTAGTATATAATTTTGATCGATTGAGGTAAGTATGCTCTAGTGCAGATAAATAACTAGTATATATATATATTATACTATTATTGTTTAATTTGAGTTAGGATCAAATTGATTGTTTTGCTTAAAAATCGTATTTTGACTTTGAATGCCTCTAACCACTTCTTTACTTGTGATGTGATGAATAAACCACAGATAGTTATCAATTTGGTTAATAAATGAATGTCGGTAATGAACTATGTATGTTATGCAATTGTCCGAGTACTGATAAGTACCTGTACACAACACAAGTGATTTGTTTGGTTCAATAAAACATGTGATAAGGAACTGTGAATTATGTTAAAATGCATTTATGCTAATTGTCTGGATGTTTTTTTTATTAAGTAGAGAGCTTTACATTCAAAAGGCAAATGGTAATATTCGAACTCTCACAAAATGGGACAAATATCAATATCTTTGACCACTAGATTAATTAATGGATCTCAAATTGTCTGGATGTTTGGTAAGTCTTTTATGACTCTTGATTATTTGTGATTTTATGAATTGCGTACATACGTGAAATATATAAAACAATACAAATATATATTTAGTCGTATCACATTAATATCGACGCTAGTATATGATTTTGACCGATCGATGTAAGTATGCATGTGTGTGTCAATATTATGGCATTCTTGTTCAATTTGAGTTTGGATCAAATTGTGTGCTTTGCTTAAATGGTCTAGCTCTGTTTAACTTTTGCTCAATCCTTTGTTATCCTCTTTCGTACTTCATATATGAAGCATGTTTCATATTTCAGTTATGTTGTTGTCATATTTACGTTAAACCTTCATACTTGTTTGCTCTGTATGGTTCTTCATGATGGTTGTGTATTACTAGGCTTTCAAAGTTCAGTGTTTGAATTTAGATCTGTCACAGATTATTAGATTTTGAGCATCATTTCGTACATTGACATAATAATCAAAAGTTCTAACAGCTTTCATTTCCAGAGTACTGTACTTATTCATTTGGTGGTATGTATATCATACACTTTGATTGTATATTCGAGTCTACAACTTTGAATTATCATCTTGGCTTTTGTTATTATATACGTATATTTTGGAGCTCTATTTTTTATAAAATGTTTTAAATTGGTTTATATTAAGTTGATCTAGTACTTATGATTTTTAATTGTCATAACAAAAGTTAAATTATTCGTTGAATCTTTCGGACCAAGTTTTGGTTGTTACAGTATATATACTTTCAAAATAAATTATGTTCCTAAATTTAAAAAATAAAAAAGTTTCGCCTTGGGCATGTAACAACTTTAAAATTTGTGGTTAGTGTGTACCCTCTATATGAGCCGACAAAACATGAAATGAATAGTTACTGAACTCGTTCTAATGGACACCTTGAAAAATCAAAAAATCGGGAACACAATAAAAAAAAGGCAAACTTTTTCAGCTATATACTATATTATTTTTATATCTATATAAGCAAAATACTTTGATACACAATCTTGTGTAATAAGCCTTCCAATTTTAGGGTTTAGAGATTTAGGTTGTGGGTTAGGGTTTAAGTTGTTGGGGGTAGAATTTAAGGTTCATGGTTAGAATTTAGAGTTTAGATTTTAAGGTGTTAAGACTAGGGATTTAAGTTTTAAATTTTATACATTAAATATAAAGAATTGTGTAATTATTTTTACCCAACATGTATATCAAAATATAACCCTTTTATATAAACCATGTAACTAACATCTTATAGTATATAATAGAGAGTATAAATTTAAAAACATGTATATTTTTATACCCGTTTCCCAACTCAAAACCTACCGTCACTCTTCCTATTACAATCCAACTTTCTTTTTTTTTTTAGTTATTGATTTATCGCGGTAGCGGCAATTTTAGTGTTGGTTGCCACCGTCGATAATTTTATTTTTATTTTTATATCAAGTTATCATTTTTTTTATATTTTGGTGTTCTTTTAATTTTTATATGCAGTGTAGCACATTTTTTCTCTGCCTTGTGGCATGCTTCTGCCTTATGACGCATTATCATCTATTATTGTGGTGAATCTGCATTCGTGGATGCATTTTTCATGATGTTCGGCTATGATTTGTAGATTGCCGGTAGTCTTTAATAGTTTGATATGTCTTGTGGTTCGTTTACCGATGCAGTCAGATCTGTTTTAAGAAGTAGCCTCCAAAATTGTTGGTTTTGCTCAGTATTCCTACTTCAATCTTGAAGTATGTAGGTGGGTGACAAGAAGTCTTGCTCTCTGCTTATATTTCTCTGATGTTTCATCTTTATCACTGTTTTGTAGCCCAAGTGTTTTGCTGGTTTGATGTTTTGTTTTCTAATTTTTTTCAATTTAGATTTATTGTGTTTTTATTTTTCTGCTACAATTTTATTCCGTTTAGACTATTTTTATTTAGATTTTTAATAAAATTCAGTCGGCATATTGTTCAAGCGATTGAGTATGCATTGGACATATTGTGTTCGTCGCAATAGGGGCGCGTGGAATCAGTTATTATTGAGTCCGATTCGAGTGCAACTGTATCTTGGGTCCTACATCAGGAGAGTCGTCCTTGGAGATTAGGACATTGATTTTGGAAAATTGATGCAGCATGTCGCGTTCTTCACTGTATTTGCTTTCATAATATTGTGCGGGAAGCGAATACTATAGTTGATGCCCTCGCAAGGAGCGGAGTGGATCAAGTTGATTGGTTGTGTATTCTAGCATGACGGATTGTATGGTTGGGCATAGGTATTTTGTTAGTGTTGGTTCTTTATCTTACCATGTTGTACTCTTTTCCCCATCTTAGGCTTAAGGGGTTTTTAATGAGGCACTTAGTAGCGTTTTTGCATGATTTTCGCCATGAATAAAATCATACGTTTCGATAAAAAATATTAATAATCAGATGAATTTAAATTAATCACTTATAAATCGAGATGAAGTGGATTTCTAGTATATATTCCGAACTTGTTTTGTGTTAAAAATTTACTATAAATTATTCTAAAAAATACTCTAAATTGTATTCTAGATATTTGCTCATAATTAAACATTTGTATGGTTAATTTTTATTAATTATGAAAGAAATGAATTTATTATATTTGAGTAATAATCCAAATGTTAAGTGAAATTAATATTAGTCATTTTGCGGATTTAATCTGTATGCTCTAAATCAATCATTTCTAGCCTTTTTATATTTTTAAAAAGTTAAAATTTAGCCTTTATATTTTTTAAAAGTTAAATTTTAATCTTTATATTTTTTAAAAGTTAACATTTTGATCCTTGAACAATAACTCAATAAATTTGTCAATACGTAACTCGTAGATTTAGTTTATGTTTTCTAATTTGTTAAAGTGCTCACATCCGTCACCCCGAAAGCTATGTCAGACATTTATCCGACATAAATATAAAGACACGATCCTTCTAACATCCTAAAAACACACAAAATGTAATCACAAAAAGCATTCAAATCCGAGTATCTGAACCCGACAACTCGCATTCAAATCCGAGTAACATAAATCAAACGAATGAAAAATATAATGACAAATACCAATGTTTTCTAATTTATAAAAGAGAAAGAAGTTAGCACAAAGTAAGCACTAGTGAGTGTACATCTCTAGTTGTTTGTTTTATGCAAATGCTTCATTTAAGTTAAAATTCTGATTGAAACTTCGAGGACTTTCACTTGTTTTGTTCAAGCCACTGACAAAAGCCATTCTCTAAAGCATCTTTCATCCATTCATGCCTGCAACTTTGCAGCGCTTTCGGAATCGTAAGCCAATGTCTCATCCGAGTGCTCTGCTCCGGCCACAAACTTAGTTCCTCCTTCACAAACAACACGAACATTGCAGCTTTACATAGCCCTTCTGGACTGAATTCATCTTGATGAGTTTTGCTCTTGAAATGATAAAATCCTATGAAATCCTAAAATCCCATAAGAAAAATTAGAGCACTTTCAACCTAGAGTAAAGAGATAAATGCAACAATCTTATAAGTGATAAATAATTGTGCAATTCTCATGGTGTAAAGGCAACCAGATGCATAAACGAAATCTTCAGATGACCGTGTTAAGAGATTTTGGAACTAGTGGAAATAGTAGGGATAAAGCAGCAGCTAATTTCTTGGTATAACCACCGATATCCAACCTATTGGCTAACTAATCCGGATTAGGTTCTGCAGAGGCCCATAAAAGGTGAGAAAAACGTTGGTAAGAGGTGTTCAAGAGGAAAAAGCAGTGCCATGAGTTCAATACGAAAAAAATGACACGTAGAAAATATACAGGATCTATGGCACTATAAAACATTCTACTTGAACTTGGGTGTGAGTATCAGATATGAGTATATGTATGACAAAGGTATACTAACTATTTTCGTAGTGTTTTATATATATGTGCCTGAATGCTGCTAATATTACTCAAAAGTTGATGACAATATCGACCAATGTTACTGAACAAGGGCATGAACATCAGATTACAGGCATGGCATAGGTATACTTGATTATGTTCTTAGTGTGTGCATTAAGGGTCATATCCCAATACCCCTGTCCTAATATGTATTGTGCATGGGTATCAAATTGGGATATTTCAAGAAAAATGAAAGCCGCGTGTGTTAACAAAATAACAAATAATATTAGAGATCTATCCTGAAAACATCGAATACATCAAGGGATGAACTAATGTTAGAAAATATGGTATAGCATTTCATAAACTCAAAAGAAGACGATATAAAACACATAAATATAAGTATAAATATACGTGAGGAAGAAAATTCACCAATAAATCCCCTCGGACCCCAGCTTCTTCAATAGCTTCCCTCACTGCAGCCTCCTCGACTGTTTCATCATTCTCCCAACCTCCCTAGAATCAGAGAGCAAGATATTCAAAACAAAATGTTACTCTAAAAATACTGTTTTCTTCAAAATGTAGATCATAAGAAAACACAGTAACCAAACAGCTAATCTTGACTCCATTTAGGTCCACTATATTTTATATGCAGTAATCATATTCTTTAATAGCAAGAATAATATAATACTATGTTAGTGTTATGCGAGCATCGGATATGGATGTTTCAGACACTGACATTATTAATTTTTCTTAGTCTTTCTATGTGTTCTTTAAAAAGTCATATCCATACACCCATATCCTAATGTATATAGAAGTAAAGGTCCGATACAGGTAATTCAAGAAAAAATATTGGAAATGAATCTTAAAATTTAGTTGGACCTAAGTTTTTATTATTCCAAACTCTAGCTCTAGTTTAATCTCAACGATCTGAAAAAATAATATTAATAGAATGTCTTGGTATTGAGTTCCAAAGAAAAAATCAAAAAGGAAGCTGGTTCAAAAATCCAATGGTGTTCAAGTAAAGAAAAAAGGAGTTTGCAAGAGAAGCCACCCAGTATGAAGACAAGATATTGTGGGACTTGCATTTCTGACTCTACCGTCAAATGAACCTTCGGACTTAAATATGAACTGCAATTGATTATTTAAAGAAATTTTATAGCAAAATTAAGTTATGTTTCTCAAGTGTTGAGTTTCTAATCAATAATCTAGCCAAGAATAATCATCTGCCAACTCCCATCCACAATAATAAGTAATAACAAAATTGTCAAAGACAAGTTAATTCATTCAAACCTTAACTCTCCTAAAGGAACTCTTGTCCGATGGCCATACTTTTTCATGAGATTGCATGATCTAATTCAATAGAGTCAAACCAGAATCCTCAATGATTTCCATGAAACATTTACCTCCTACGTAACTCCGTGATCTTCATTTTCTCTGAAGTACACGTGTTTGACAACTGTTTCAACCACATACTCGGACATGCATATGGGGATATGATCCTCTAAGAACCCTCCAAATACATGAAAATCTTAGAATAAGATTGAACAAACCCATATCTGATACATCCAAGCTCGAGTAACATAGTGACCTCTCAGCAAAATTTTATTCTAACCTTAGAACAACATTTCAATCTAATAAAATAAGAAAATGTCATAACTACTTACTGTAGAAAATAGGGTTAGAGAAGTTTTCTACTCTTGTTATTTCGATTTACAGAAAAATAAAGTCTACTTATAGACTTTTACAAGGAGTTTTACATTGAGTAGAATTCTCTCGGCTAAGACTCTTATCCCTTATATGGATAGAGTTAGACTCTAACTAAACTACTTAGTTAGGATAGACTTACAACTCTTCTAAACTACTTAGTTAGAATTGACTTACAACTCTTATTATTTACATATTAACCTACACTTACTACCCTATTAATAGACTACAAAAAGCACGTCCTGTTATCCCATAGACAAAGTGCAAGGCATACTTATTCTAATTTGTCGTATATTGTACTTGTATTGTATGTTACTCTAAACATTTCATTTTTCTCTTCTTTAAGTACCAGTGTCCAACGGTTACATGGATACAAGGATACAATCCTCAAAAGACCCTCCAAATACGTGAAAAACTTAGGAAAACTGAACATACCCATGCTGGACACATCTACTCCCAACACTTGAACCAGAGTTTGAGTAACATAGGCATTATCAAAATATTATGTAAACTGGTCATATGTTGTAAATGTTAAGGGCTAATAATGAGTAATCCAGAATGCAATCCAATATTGACAGATACTGTGACATAACTAAGGTTAGATGCATGTGTTTTTACAAAAAAAAAATTATGCAGTAATGTATATATGAGAGAAAAAAATGCAACCGTTTTTTACTGCAGAATGGGCTTAAGAAGCTCCAGAATGGTAGGGAAGCACAGAAAAGAAAGTGTTACAGTGTATACCGGAACAACACTAGTCTGTACCTTTGGAAACAAAAGACCTGGTCCGCTAGTAGAGTTAATCATAAGTACCTCAACCACCTTTCCGAAATTTACATCATCTTCCTCATTTGAATTTCTATACCTAAATGGAATACATCTGTCAAAAGAGAAGAGCGAATTTAGCACATGAAGCTCAATCGTGAATAGATTTTTCATAAAACTTTAAAATTGAAGTGTTCCCACATGTCAATGCCTATCTCATTACATTCAGAATGAAACATTCAATCTCAATCCGAAATAGCAAGAAAAGAGGGAAAATAAAAAGAAAAGATTGAAGACCTAACATTCTTCCAAAAAGGTACACATAAAAATCCAGTCACATTACCATCAAAGTGGGAAAAACAAGCCGTAAACAGAGAGGGGCCCATTCAATGGCATCATGAATAGCATGCCTCATTAATATTGAAGGACACTCTGACTTTTCATTTTTCTTGAAGTAACCATTTCCTACATCCATGTTCAGATATTCTGGACATGGGTAAGGGATATGACCACCTAAGGACCCTCCAAATACATGTAAAAACTTCTGAAAAATTTAACATACTCCCTTTTCATTTTTTCTCGAAGTAACCATTTTCGATGCCCATGTACAGATATTCCGGGCATGGGTATGTGATATGAACTTCTCAGGACACTCCAAATACATGAAAAAACTTTTAAAAATTTAACATACCCCCTTCGGATGTACTCATATTTGACACTCACACTCGAGTGCGATTAACAAATTAAAGGATGTCCTATCCCCAAGGCAAATTCTTTTGATTTGGTTCCAACATGTTAAAGTTACCATAACTTCAACTGGCAATCATAGTTATATAGATTAAGCTACTTGATCTACTGCAAACAAAGGATATGTTGGGAATTTTTTTTCTCTAAGATCATTCTTTATCTTCCCAGGTTCTTGTTTCTTTCTTTACTTTTCTTTTTTGAGAAACCAAAAAAAGACTCTTTAAAAGATTGTATAACTGTTTGACTACCGAGAAACATAGCTATCATCATCAATACCAAATTATCAAGCCAATAGCCAATACTATGCAACACGAGATTTCCTAGAAGGTCTCACTATCACAATTTGTCATATCTGCCAAAAGTCACAACCAAGGTTACCTTGATATGCTGACCATTCCACCTCATGAACCAATCATGAAATTTCAATATTCCTAAATTAGCTCCAAGAGAAATCAAACACTCCAACTACCAATTATACTGAAATACATGAAGATTATCCTAGACCTTTTGTTCTAAAAGCTCATATGGCGACATAGAGAAGAGAATTCTATGAATACTTTTCACTTCATAATTAACAACCTGGACCCTACTTCCGATGCAATAATCATTATCCATTAAGCAGGCATTATTGACATTTCTCATAGAAACAAGAAAATAGACAATCAAAATCCACCCACTAATCCCCAAGTTTTGTACTATGAGAAAAACATAAACAGGGAACGCCCACTTGCGGTTTCATGTCATGAATGTAATAAACCATTTTAAAAATGAAAAATGTGCACTTTTAGACCATTAAAAACAAATCATTATCAATCTAGACACAGCAAAAGTAGAATATATCCATTTTCATGCCAATAATGGAAAAAACATTGAGACCTCAAATGAACTAATCCTATAAACATAAACCGAAAATACTTGTTTTCCATCTTCATCTGAAAAATGTAATAAGACCTTCAAACCTTAAATGACCTACTCACACCCCCCCACAAACACCCACACAAAAAGAAGAAGAGAAAACAAACTCTCATCTGAGAATGTAGTGAATCATTCAAACCTTAAAACTTACATTCATATGTAAACAGAATGTTAAAATAAAAAATCCAAGAATATACAAGATATACAACATGTTCATGTAAAACAAAATAAACCCTCATCTTAGGACAAAGCCATTTGCTATTCGTATAAAACGTGTTATTAATAAACACCATTCCAAACCTTCAAATGCCCCCATTCATGATTTCATATGCCAATGCAATCAATACACAGACAACATGACATGCAACAAAAACAAAATATACCCATTTGCCAATATCCCAGAGATGATTTGATCATAAACACACAAAATAAAACAAACCCATTCTCCAGAATCTTTGTTTTTTTTATAACTTTCTAATTGATCAATCAAAATAAATCAATAAATATCTCAAACCCAATAATTTAATAAAACATTCCAATCACATAAAATAAACCATTCAAGAATATACAAAAGAATAATTAAAACAAATGATCAATCAAGATTCAAAATTCTAAGAAACCACATGCAAACATACTTTCCACATCTACATTACACGGATTAAGAAAAAAAAATCATAAACAGAAAAAACATACCCGGCGACAAGGCGAAAACCAGCCTCGTACCTTTGCTGAAGCCGGCCTGTACGGGCCACCAAATCCGACATAGTATAATATGAAGAGAGAAAAAACCAAGTTTCTTCCTTTCTTTTTGAAATCTCAAATTCTCTTAGTTTCAACAAAGGCGATCATGGTTGGTATATTTTTGTTTCTTTTTTTTGGGGGGGTTTACAGAAAATGCTCAGGCTTGTACCGGATTATGGTTCATCCATTGCTGCTGGCATTGGAATTGACGGTGATGATGAATGCTACAAAGCAAAGCATCATTCAATGGTTGGGATCTTCCTGTGTTTTATGTTAATTGTTTTATTTGGGAGGGTTAATTATAAAACGTAATGAATGCGAAGAAATTTTCAGTTTTTGGAAAGAAACAAAGAGAGAAAAGGGAAGCGCTAAGAGCGGATCGAGCGGTGGAGTGGTCAAACAACCATGTGAGCTGAGCTGGTTAATATGTGGCTCCATATATTACAAACTCATCACCTAAATCAAACTTATTTACTCCCCTTGCCTTCTCAACAGATAATTACTAGCAAGGAGTTAGTTTTTCCTAGGTTTCATTATACACCCAGTTCATGTAATTTTGACTTTTGAAATTTAGTCCCTTGACAGGGACTAAATCTCAAAATTTCAAAGAGTATGTGGATTGGATGCATATAATTTTTTTTTCTTATTAGACTAGTTCAATCGGTATTGATTGTGACAAACTCTTAAAGGTTACGAGTTTAAACAAATTTAGTCATATATTATTATTTTAGACCGGTTTTAAGAGTTAATTTTACTCACGTAGTAATCTCAAATCAGTAATATTGTTCATCTTTTTAATTTCATCAATTCAACTTTAATTTTTTTGAATTATATTATTTTTTTCTTTTATTGCCGTGACTGACAGAGCTGTTAAAATTTATTTATGTGGTCGTTAACTGCTTTCATATTAGACGCTAATTTCAACTATCTCGTCATGTCTTGATCAGATGCCAGTTGACGTTTAATACAGACAAAGAGTTTTAAAATTAATTAATTATTTTGAATTAAACTTTTTTTTAAAAAAATTATACGTGAACTGTACTGTCACATCATCGAAATTGACTCATCACCATCTTATTGGACAATATTAATTTATTAAAAAAAATGATGTATGGACTTGCTAACACAAATGTTCAATATTTAACGACAAGTCTCTTATATGGCAAAGGACGACTGGTGATAACTATTCTGTTAGCCAATGACAGTCAACGGGTAAGATTAATGCAATTTCAAAATTTGAGGGCTAAATTAATAGAATTAGAAAGGATGGATAAACTTACTCATTCGAGATTACTGTACGGGCACAAAGGGTTCCGAAAATTTAAGAGTAGATTAAAAATAGAGTTAATTGTATTACAAGTCATGAAACTATGATTCTCATTCTAAATTGGTCCTTAAAGTTTTGAATGTTTCAATTTCATCCCAAAACTATGATTTTTGTTTTAAATTGGTTCCTAAACTTTTGAATGTTCCAGTTTTACCCCCAAACTATGAGCCTCATTTTAAATTGGTCTATAAGCTTTTGAATGTTCCAATTTCATCATCAATATATTGTTTATGCCACGTCATATTATTACATAATTCACATCAATGTTTACATGGTAGTTAACAATTTTTATAATGATTTTATTAACATGAGATATGAATTATATTGATTGTTTGGAATAAATTTGAAATGTTCAAAATTTTGGGGACCAATTTAGAATGAGAGTCATAGTTTGACGATGAAATTGAAATGTTCAAAAGTTTGAGGACCAAATTAGAATGAGAGATAGAGTTTGACGACAAAATTGGGACATTCAAAATTTTGAGAACTAATTTAGACTAAAAGTCATAGTTTGAGAATGTGTAATACAATTAACTCTAAAAGCTCGACCTTCTATGTCCAATGTGATGGGTGTCGAATCCGTAAAAAATAATACCTACTTGTTCTTTGGATTTGTAGTAGAGACAAGTAGGGTCGATCCCACAGAGAGCGATCAAGAGATTAAGTTCACAAGCAATTAAAGTAAAAATGAGGGTTTTTATGTTTGAGTTGAAGAAAGCAACAAAAGGAATTCAATATAATTTGGAACTCTAGTCAAGGTAGGACTTGGAATATTAAATCGAGAATTTAGATTATTGACCTACTAAGGATAAATCAACATCAATCTCAAATAGCTTGGTTTCAAGTTAGATGATAATCCACAAATAACTTAAATCTCTTCTTTGATAGAAAGTAACTTAATAACCCATAAATTACCAACTATTATTATCAAGGTTAAAATTCCTTAAATAACCCACTAAGAATTAAAACGTATCAAATAGCATTAAGAACAATAGAGACTCAAAGCACATACTCTTCCTAAGCACTAACCCGTTAACTTATGAAGAATATAATTCATACCTTTAGAAATCTAACCCGAATTTCTTTACCACTTGCGTCAATAACCCATGACTTGGTTGTAAGCATACGTATATAGGTGAAAATAAGGCGACAACAAAAGAAGAGGGATAGGGTTTCAGTTAACTTAGGGGTTTTTCCTTCACCCTTTGATCACTATTTATAGGTGAAAATAAGGGGAAGACTTTACATTAAACACAATAACCCTAAACAATTCTAATTATGGTAAAAGTAAAAGTCCACTTGTAGTAGGATTGCTTATCCTCCAAGTCAGAAAGTCAGAATTGTGTCGTGCCTGCGCCTTATTTCGAGAGTGCTACTGATTTTACGTGAAGGATTTCATGATAATGTCAAATTGATGCTAAAACTTGGCTTTTACGTAAAAAACGTCGTTAAGGCCTAAAAGCACCTGCAAAACCAAATAGGAATCGAATCAAGGGCTTTAAGATAGATTAATGTGCTAAAACATAGGATTTAATATATGAAAAACATGCAAATTAATGACTTATCATATACCCCCACACTTTGATTATGCTTGTCCTCAAGCATATTGAAATTCAAGATCTAGGGTCCCTTGAGTAATGAAGAAAGGATAAGAGAAGTAATAAATCATGATTTGCAAATTAGCACAAGCAAATAATATCTTAATTAATTATCATGAAGTCAGGATGGAATAAAATCAAACACCCTCGCAAAGGATTCACTCAATATCTCTCAAAGTGTTTAAAGGACAACAACACTCAAGTAAAAGCATGAAAAGAGACTTACCATAGGCTTGCAAATCTATCACATCTCCACCACTAGTTGGATTGAATTACAAGATCAAAAGGTCTTTAAATTTGGTTGTAACAAGGCTTAGGGCAAGGTATAATGAGAAAGACTTTTAGGCTCTTTGAATCGAAGAACTTCACACTCTTTTTTCCTCTGTTTGCCAGGATGAGTATCTATGATGATGGCAATCTATTAGCAGAGTTACAGGTTAAACTGACATTGGTCGAGAATATTAAGGCCAAGCAGCTCCATGATAGTTCATTACTTCATGTTATACAACAGATTGGGCAGGGATCTACCTCTGTTTATGCTTTAGACTAAGATAGGGTCTTATGCTTTAATGGCCGATATTGTGTTCCAGATGATGTCGAGTTGAAACGGGCTATCCTTAGCGAGGCTCATAGCAGCCCTTATGCTATGCACCCCGGTGAGGACAAGATGTACCAGAATCTGAGGCAGAGATATCGTTAGGTTGGTATGAAGAAGGAAATTTATGACTATGTGCCACGGTGTTTGACTTGCCAGCAGGTTAAGGCAGAACACCAGCATCCTTTTGGTATGTTGCAACCCATCAAGATTCCCGAGTGGAAGTGGGAGCGTATCACGATAGATTTTGTTACAGAGCTACCTTTGACTCCTTCTAAAAAGGATTCTGTTTGGGTGATTGTCGACCGACTCACTAAGTCAGTTCATTTTATTCCTGTTCGAGTTAATTATTCTTTGGAGAAGCTGGCTAAACTGTATATTTCTAAGATCGTCAGACTGCATGGTGTACCCTTATCCATCATCTCTGATCGTGATCCGAGGTTCACTTCTCGATTATAGGTGGCTTTGCACAATGCTTTGGGTACTCGACTGAACTTTAGTACATCTTTCCATCCAAAGACCAATGGTCAGTCTGAAAGGGTGATTCAGATCCTTGAGGATATGTTGCAAGGTTGTGTGATCGACTTTCGCGGTAGTTGGGAGGATTTCTTACCCTTGGCCGAGTTTGCTTACAACAACAGCTATCAGGCTAGCATCCATATGGCACCATATGAGGCTTTATATGGTCATAGATGTCATACTCCTATATGCTGGACAGAGTTGTATGATAGGAAGACCTTAGGCCCAGAGTTGGTTCGAGAGACTGAAGAGACTGTCAGATGGATTCGTGACCGTCTAAAAGAGGCTTTCGACAGACAAAAGTCATATGCTGATCGTAGGAGAAAAGACATTAAGTTCGAGGTCCGTGACTAGGTTTTTTTGAAGGTATCTTCGTGGAAGAAAGTTATGAGATTCAGGCGTAGAGGAAAGCTGAGCCCTAGATTTATTGGACCATACCACATTCTAAAGAGAGTTGGACCTGTTGCTTATCAGCTTGAGTTACCTCCCCAGCTTAGCTGTATTCATGATGTATTTCATGTATCTATGTTGAGACAGTACCACTCGGATCTGAGCCATGTTATTCAGGTACAAGATGTGGAGTTGAGGGCAGATTTGTCTTATGAGGAAGAGCATGTTCAGATCTTGGATCAAGACGAGAGAGTTCTGAGAAATCGGTGTATTCCTATGGTTAAAGTTCACTGGAGTAATCGTGGTCCAGAAGAAGCTACTTGGGAGACCCTTGAGTCAATGGAAGAACAGTTTCCACATCTGTTCAACTCAGGTAATTTTCGAGGCCGAAATTTCTTTTTAGGGGGGAGAGTTGTAACACCCCCTAGTTTAATGAACAAAAATGAAAGCTGAATGAAAAAAATAGGAAATGGCAGCCAAGGGGTTTTGAACCTGTAACCCTTGGCTACTTGGACTTATGACATAACTGATTGAGCTATGATAGCTCTTGGTTATGGGTTGCAACCATTTATTATTAAGTGGATCCTGAAAAGTTTAAAATAATAAAAATAATAAAAATATCTTACCTGCCCTATTTATGACATTTAATTGGATTTAACCACCCAAAGGTATACCCACAGATCACTCACCTTCCCAAATACCCAAACTCCGGCTACCTCACTGATCTCCCACACCGCCGCCTTGTGACTGCCATCGCCACCGTAGTTGTGTTCCCTGTCGAGCCCTGACCAAAACCCCTAAAGCCACGCGCTCGGCCTCTGCTGCAATCGCCCGTAATAGGGGAATCTAGGTTCGTTAAACATAGGGTTAAACCCTTTTCGGTTTTGCTTTTCTCGACCGCCGTGGCTAGCTGTTTGACGGTCCAGTACCACCGCCGCCTTTGTCGTGCAGAGCCGATCAAAACCTAGGTGGCCGATCTTCAATCTGCCACTGTCAAGGCCCTCGTCGGAGTTACGCGGCTTTCCAGCCGTTTTAAATTTCTAGGGTAAATCCCGGCCACATTTCCGGCTTATTTTAGTGTATTATAGGTTCCATATGATTTTGAGTCTAACAACCTTTCGTTTTTCGGCAGAAATGACCAAAAAAAGGCATATCTGGTGACTTTTTCGGTGACCGTCGATAACCGTCCGGCGGTTCGATATCAGGGTAAGTGAACCGGTCCAACTCAGTTAAACCAGTTTGGCCTGAACCGGTCCGGACCAATGAACCGAGTTAACTCGCTGAGTCAACTCGTCGAGTCAACTCAATGAATCAACTTGTCCAAGTCAACTCAGTGAGCCATCTCGTCTGAGTCAACTCAGTGAGTCAACTCGTCCGAGTCAACTTATCCGAGTTAACCTAGTGAGTTAACTTACCGAGTCAACTAGTGGACTAGTGACATCAGCGTTGACTTTGACCAGTGGTGTCAGCATGACGTCAGCGTTGACTTTGACTACGGACATCAGCGTTGACTTTGACCAAAAAGTCAACTTTCTCGAAAAGCCCTATTTTATGTTTTTCGACGTTCTGAGTCTAATTTTGAAGCCCGTTTCATGAAATTCTAATCTGAAAGCCTCAAAATGCGACATTGAACTCAGACATTCATTTGTCTTAAGTTAAATTATTTGAGAAAGGTTGTAGAAAAAAGGACTGACATTGATCTTTTGATTAAAGGTACTCGTAAATCTCCTGATTGTGCCTTTGCCCAGCCCAGCTTGTCCCGATCAGTACTGCCCCATGAGCCTATCGTCACCCGTACGGTTCTATAACTTAGTATTTTATTTCGATCAAGATATAAATTTGTTAGTGACCGTAATCCTTGTCGATCTAGGTTCCAGTACCGCAACGGAGCGTAATCCCAGTGCCGAGTAGATTATCGGACCTGCCTAACTTTTGAGGTGTGTTCCTTATGTGCCATATGACTGAGTTCTAATTGTTATACGTGCTTTATATGTTCTATCAAACCGATTATGTGCACATGATTATTTACTTGATTTCACACAAACATAGCATGTTTTCTGAAGTAAGCATGATTATACTATATGATTGATATATGCCCAGTACCCGATATGACAAACATGTTCTATGATTACCGTTTATCAGTATAGAATTGTGTTCATCGAGTGTTGTTCTTACTGTTTACTACTGCATACTATGATGCTGCCCGGATTGATTAATAGGGGTACTTGGGTTATGATATGAAGTATCGTAAGGTTCAACCCTGATCCAGCTGGTAATTTTGCCCGTATGAGGTTTCTATGCTTCAGTTAGGGTAATTCTGCCCGTATTCGGTTCCTACGCATCGGTTAGGGTAATTCTGCCCAGACCTAAGCTCCCTTAGGATGGTACCCATGCCCAATGGGCTCGGGTTAATGCTTGTATATGATACCGTTCTGGGGAACCGTATCATGGAGTTTGGTTGGAGGGTAGCTAAGTTATGGAAACTTGCATGCGTATGAACATGTCTTACTAAAATGTTTTACTATGCTATTGATATAAATGTTTTACTTGCACTGTTGGAACACATTGAGCTCTCTAGCGTATATCCCTATCTTTCTCATTTTTCAGATATTTTGGATAGGCTACCCTATACCTGACACTCGGAGGATCGACACATTCCGTATTCTATATATATAGATTGTAATGTTTCCATCTACCATTTGGTTATTTTAGGGTGACATGTGCATGTATTTTGAGATATATGACGTTTTGTTACGATCTTTTTGATACATTACTTGATGTTGCCTATTTTGTAATAATTATATGCTAGGTTTATAAAGATGACTTTATTAGTTTACGTAGTTATATATATATATATATATATTCAAATTAAATACTTGAATATTTGACAGATTCTTAATTTAGATATTTAAGTTGAGATGTGCCCCTTTGACTCAGTCCTTCCACATAGGCCGGTCTAGGGGGTTACATTTGATTGGTATCAGAGCTTTTGGTTTTAAAACCTCAGACCGTGGGTGAGTCCATTTAAAGTATTACTTTGTAAATTTTTACAAAGTTTTATGAAATGGGCCATGTTACCAAGTTTTATGTTTAATCGTGTTTGATTCTCTAGTGTCATAAACTAATCTTAGGTTCTATTTCTTGTAGAGATCCTCCGATATGAGCACCAGAACGGGCCAACGACCCACTCGTAGATGAGGTCGAACCGCTAGATTTGTGAACCCGATTGAGTATCCAGTGGTCGATCCAGCTGCCCCTGTAGACACTTCAGCCCCCGTTGATCCTTCAGCTTCCGTAAAGCCTCCCACTCCTCGTGGTCCCTCGATTTCGATGGTTCCACCATCTCCTCCTGGTATTAATATAACTACTCTGGTTAGAGGAGTGACAGTTTTTGGGCCCGAGCCTATGACTGGAGTTACTGATGAGAGTTTGAGTATACAGTTTCTTCAGCTGATTCAGGGTGTAGTCAGAGCATCGAGTGTCGCTCCAGAAGTCCTCATCTCGCATACCTTGTTTGCTAACGAGATCATGACCTTCTCGGGATCTCTTAGTGGAGCACCGACCAAGGCTGAGGAATGGTTGTATGACACCGAGCGACGAATGGATGAGATAGGTTTTGAGCCATCCAAGAAATACTTGGGTGTTGTATCTATGCTGAATGGGAATACCCACACCTGGTGGGAGTCTATTATGAGTAGCATTTCTTCTGATCGGTTGACATGGGATTTCTTCAAGGAACGATTTAGGAACCGTTACTTGGGCGAACGGTTCTTGAGGGAGAGACGTCAGGCGTTCAAGGACCTGGTGCAGGGTTCTATGACAGTGACTGAGTATGAGATACAGTTTCTAGAGTTACAAAAATACGGTGCTGGTTTAGCTTCTACCGAGAAGGACAGATGCGACAAATTCTTAGAGGGCCTTCACATTGGGATACATGATCGGGTGGCTACACACCATGATGAAGTGTTTGAAGATTTGGTGAACTGGGCCAAGACTGCAGAACAGATGGAGATTTTAGCAGCTAGTCAGAGTAGTGGATATGGAGACCGGGATAGAGGCAGGGATCGAGGGTGAGACCGAGATCAATCTTGGAGACCCTCTGGCCAGGGAGAGTCGCACGCGCGCCCTGATAAAAGGGTTCGCACTGCAGCATATCACAGAGGTGGTTCGAGTTATAGGCCCCCGACACCACAGGGCCTAGCTGTTAGTCGAGGTGATTCATCTGGGTTCACTCATATTCCTTTGTGTGAGTATTGTGGTAAGTTACACCGAGGAGAGTGTAGGAAGATGTTTGGTGCTTGCTTTCATTGTGGATCCACTGAGCACTTCAAGAAAGAGTGTCCACACCCACCTTCTGTAGACCGATCGTCGTTTCAGACCCCTGCCCTATCCCAGACTCCAGCCCGTTCGCAGACATCTATTCAGACACCAGGTTTAGGGCTTTACCAGAGTAGAGCTCCCAGGTATACTGCTAGAACTGGTAGTAGAGGCCGATCACATCAAAGTAGGGGACCGGTCATGACTGAGGCCAGACAACCTGCACTTGTTTATGCTACTAGACGTCGTGATGACAGAGATGAGCCAGACATCATTGCAGGTACATTTATTATATTCTCTGTCTCATACTTTGCATTCTTGACAACGGTTCCACCAATTCCTACGTTTCAAAATCTGTATCCCGAGACCTCTAAATTCTAGTTGAGACCATAGAGAGTACAATTACAGTTATGAGTTTGGTAGGCCAATTAGTGGTTGTGGATAGGGTTTTTCGGCGATGTCCCCTCAAAGTTCAAGGGGTAATCTTCCCAGCTGACCTTATGGAGCTACCATTTGAAGAGTTTGATCTGATTCTGGGCATGGATTGGTTGACTGAACATCGGGTTAACTTAGATTGTGAGTCCAAGAGAGCAGTTATGAAGACTTCTGATGGTCGGACAGTGGTTCTTTGCGGTGAGCGCCGAGGGTATCTGTCTAATGTCGTATTTGCCTTGGCTGTCGACAGGATGATCCGAAAGGGGTATCGGACCTTCATTTCCTGTTTCTTGAATACCAAAGGTTCATTGTCTAAGATTGAAGAGATTCACACTGTCAGCGAGTTTTCTAATGTTTTCCCCAATGAGTTACATGGGTTACCTCCGGATAGAGATGTTGAGTTCGAGATTGAGACCTATCCAGGATCTGCGCTAGTTTCTATAAACCCCTACTGTATGGCTCCTAAGGAGCTTAAGGAGCTGAAGATTCAGTTGCAAGAGCTCCTAGGCCGACGATTCATCTGACCTAGTTCTTCACCTTGGGGAGCCCCTGTCTTTTTTGTGAAAAAGAAAGATGGTTCTCTCAGGCTGTGCATTGACTACCGAAAGTTGAATAAATTGACAATCAAGAATAAGTACCCACTACCTAGGATCGATGTCTTGTTCGATCAGTTTCGATGAGCCACAGTTTTCTCGAAGATTAATCTCTATTCTAGGTATTATCAGTTGAAGACGCATATGGTGACCTTTCTTGGGCATGTGGTATCGGCTCGAGGTATCCAGGTTGATTCGAGCAAGATCGAGACCATTGTAAGTTGGAAACAACCCAGGAATGTTTTTGAGATCTGCAGTTTCTTGAGTTTAGCTGGGTATTACAGACGTTTCGTCGAGGGTTTCTCCATCATTGCTGCCCCTCTAACGAAGCTGTTAAGGAAGAACGTTCGATTTATTTGGACTGATACTCAGCAGGATAGCTTCGATAAGCTGAAGACAGCTTTGACGTAAGCTCCAATATTGACCCAGCCTAAGTCTGGGAAGGATTGCACAGTTTATAGTGATGCATCGTACTCCAGACTTGGTTGTATTTTGTTGCAGGATGGCAGAGTGATCGCTTATGCGTCTCGTCAGTTGAGGCCATATGAGTGTAACTATCATACTCATGATCAGGAGATGGCTGCTGTAGTCTTTGCCTTGAAGATTTTGAGACACTATCTGTACGGAGAGAAATGTTACATCTATACAGATCATAAGAGCCTGAAGTACCTTCTTACACAAAAAGAGCTTAATTTGAGACAGCGTCGTTGGCTTGATCTTCTTAAAGATTATGATTGTGTGATTGAGTACCAGCCGGGGAAGCCAATGTTGTTGCTGATGCTTTGAGCTGTAAGGCTATTTCAAACTTGAGATCTCTGATTGCCAGGATGAGTATCTATGATGATGTCAATCTATTAGCAGAGTTGCAGGTTAAACTGACATTGGTCGAGAATATTAAGGCCAAACAGCTCCATGATAGTTCCTTACTTCATGTCATACAGCAGATTGGGCAGGGATCTACCTCTGTTTATGCTTTGGACTAAGATAGGGTCTTGTGCTTTAAGGGCCGATATTGTGTTCCAGATGATGCCGAGTTGAAACGGGCTATCCTCAGCGAGGCTCATAGCAGCCCTTATGCTATGCACCCCGGTGAGGACAAGATGTACCAGAATCTGAGGCAGAGCTATCGTTGGGTTGGTATGAAGAAGGAAATTTATGACTATGTGTCACGGTGTTTGACTTGCCAGCAGGTTAAGGCATAACACCAGCATTCTTTTGGTATGTTGCAACCCATCAAGATTTCCGAGTGGAAGTGGGAGCGTATCACGATAGATTTTGTTACAGGGCTACCTTTGACTCATTCTAAAAAGGATTTTGTTTGGGTGATTGTCGACCGACTCAGTAAGTCAGCTTATTTTATTCCTAATCAAGTTACTTATTCTTTGGAGAAGCTGGCTAAATTGTATATTTCTAAGATCGTCATACTGTATGGTGTACCCTTATCCATCATCTCTGATCGTGATCCGAGGTTCACTTCTCGATTCTGGGTGGCTTTTCACAGTACTTTGGGTACTTGACTGAACTTTAGTACATCTTTCCATCCACAGACCAATGGTCAGTCCGAAAGGGTGATTCAGATCCTTGAGGATATGTTGCAAGGTTGTGTGATCGACTTTCTCGGTAGTTGGGAGGATTTCTTACCCTTGGCCGAGTTTGCTTACAACAATAGCTATCAGGCTAGCATTCGTATGACACCATATGAGGCTTTATATGGTCATAGATGTCGTACTCCTATCTGCTGGACAGAGTTGTATGATAGGAAGACCTTAGGCCCAGAGTTGGTTTGAGAGACTGAAGAGGCTGTCAGATTGATTCGTGACCATCTAAAAGAGGTTTTCGACAGATAAAAGTCATATGCTGATCGTAGGAGAAAAGACATTAAGTTCAAGGTCGGTGGCCAAGTTTTTCTAAAGGTATCTCCGTGGAAGAAAGTTATGAGATTCGGGCGTAGAGGAAAGCTGAGCCCTAGATTTTATCGGACCATACCGCATTCTAAAGAGAGTTGGACCTGTTGCTTATCAGCTTCAGTTGCCTCCCCAGCTTAGCTGTATTCATGATGTATTTCATGTATCTATGTTGAGGCAGTACCACAAGGATCTGAGCCATGCTATTCAAGTACAAGATGTGGAGTTGAGGCCAGATTTGTCTTATGAGGAGGAGCATGTTCAGATCTTGGATCAAGACGAGAGAGTTCTTAGAAATCGGTGTATTCCTATGGTTAAAGTTCACTGGAGTAATCGTGGTCCAGAAGAAGCTACTTGGGAGACCCTTGAGTCAATGGAAGAACAATTCCCACATCTGTTCAACTCAGGTAATTTTTGAGGCAGAAATTTCTTTTTAGGGGGGAGAGTTGTAACACCCTCTAGTTTAATGAACAAAAATGAAAGCTGAAGGAAAAAATAGGAAATGACAGCCAATGGGTTTTGAACCTGTAACCCTTGGCTACTTGGACTTATGACATAACTGATTGAGCTATGATAGCTCTTGGTTATGGGTTGCAACCATTTATTATTAAGTGGATATTGAAAAGTTTAAAATAATAAAAATAATAAAATATCTTACTTGCCCCATTTATGACATTTAATTGGATTTAACCACCCAAAGGTATACCCACAGATCACTCACCTTCCCAAATACCCAATCTCCGGCCACCTCACCGATCTCCTTCACCGTTGCCTTGTGATTGTCACCGCCACCATAGTTGTGTTCCCCGTCGAGCCCCGACCAAAACCCCTAAAGCCACGCGCTCGTCCTGCAATCGCCGGTAATCGAGGAATCTAGGTTCGTCGAACCTAGGGTTAAACCCTTTCGGGTTTTGCTTTTTTCGGCCACCGTGGCTAGCCGTTTGACAGTCCAGTACCACCTCCCCTTCGTCGTGCAGAGCCGATCAAAACCTAGGTGGCCGATCTTCAATCTGCCACCGTAAGGGCCCTCGTCGGAGTTACGTGGCTTTCCGGCCGTTTTAAATTTCTAGGGTAATTCCCGGCCACATTTCTAGCTTGTTTCAGTATATTATAGGTTCCATATGATTTTGGGTCTAACAACCTTTCGTTTTTCGGCAGAAATGACCAAAAAAGGCATATATGGTGACTTTTTCGGCGACCGTCGTAACCGTCCAGCGGTTCGATATCAGGGTAAGTGAACCGGTCTAACTCGGTTAAACCAGTTTTGCCTGAACCGGTCTGGACCAATGAACCGAGTCAACTCGCTGAGTCAACTCGTCGAGTCAACTCGCTGAGTCAACTCGTCGAGTCAACTCAATGAATCAACTTGTCCGAGTCAACTCAGTGGGTCAACTCGTCCGAGTCAACTCAGTGAGTCAACTCATCCGAGTCAACTCAGTGAGTCAACTCGTCCGAGTCAACTCAGTGAGTCATCTCGTCTGAGTCAACTCAGTGAGTCAACTCAGTGAGTCAACTCGTCCGAGTCAACTTGTCCGAGTTAACCTAGTGAGTCAACTTACCGAGTCAACCAGTGGACCAGTGACGTCAGCGTTGACTTTTCTAGCAGAAACGACCAAAATGGGCATCTCTGGCGACTTTTCTGGCGACTGTCGATGATCATTTGGTGGTTCGATATTAGGGTAAGTGAACTGGTCCAACTTGAATAAATCGGTCTGGCCCGAACTGGTCTGAACCAATGAACCGAGTCAACTCAATTAGTCAACTCGTCCTAGTTAACTCAGTAAGTCAACTCGTCTGAGTTAACCAGTGAGTCAACTCACCGATTCAACTAGTGGACTAGTGACATTATACTGACGTCACCATTGTCTAACTGCTGACATCAGCGTTGACTTTGACCAGTGATGTCAGCATGGCGTCAACGTTGACTGCTGACGTCGACGTTGTCTTTAACCAAAAATTCAACTTTCCTGAAAAGCCCCATTTTATGTTTTTCAACGTCCTAAGTCTGATTTTGAAGCCCATTTTGTGAAATTCTAAACCGAAAGTATCCAAATGGGACATTAAACTCGGACATGCATTTGTCTTAAGTTAAATTATTTGAGAAAGATTGTAGAACAAATGTCTGACATTGATCTTTTGATTAATGGTACTCGTGGATCTAACGATCGTGCCTTTGCCCGGCCCAGCTCATCTCGATCAGTACTACCCCGTGAACTCATCGTCACCCGTACGGTTCCATAACTTAGTATTTTATTTCGATCAAGATGTGAATCTGTTAGTAACTGTAATCCTTGTCGATCTAGGTTCCAGTACCGTAACGGAGCGTAATCCTGGTGCCCAATAGATTATCGACCTGCCTGACTTTTGAGGTGTGTTCCTTATGTGCCATATGACTGATTTCTAATTGTTATACCTGTTTTATATGTTCTATCAAACCGATTATGTGCACATGTTTATTTACTTTATTTCACACGAACATGGCATGTTTTCTGCAGTAAGCATGATTATACTATATGATTGGTATATGCCCTAGTACCCGATATAACAAGCATGGTCTATGATTACCGTTTATCAGTATAGAATTGTGTTCAGCGAGTGTTGTTCTTACTGTTTACTACTACATACTATGATGCTGCCCGGATTGATTAATAGGGGTACTTGGGGTATGATATGAAGTATCATAAGGTTCAACCCTGATCTGGCCGGTAATTCCGCCCGTATGAGGTTCCTATGCTTCGGCTAGGGTAATTCTGCCCGTATTCAGTTCCTACGCATCAGCTAGGGTAATTCTGCCCGGACCTAAGGTATTCCCTTAGGATGGTACCCATGCCCAATGAGCTCGGGTTAACGCCTGTATATGATACCGTTCTAGGAACCGTATCATGGAGTTTGGTTGAGGGGTAGTTAAGTTATGGAAACTTGCATGCGTATGAACATGTCTTACTAAAATGTTTTTCTATGCTATTGATATAAATGTTTTACTTGCACTGTTGGAACACACTGAACTACCTAGCTCATATACCCCTTTCTCACTTTTCAGATATTTTGGATAGGCTACCCTGTACCTGACACTCGGAGGATCGACACATTCCGTATTCTATATAGATTGTAATGTTTCCATCCACCATTTGGTTATTTCAGGGTGACATGTGCCTATATTTTGAGATATATAACGTTTTGTTACGATCTTTTTGATACATTACTTGATGTTGCCTATTTTATAATCATTATATGTCAGGTTTATAAAGATGACTTTATCAGTTTACGTAGTTATATATATATATTCAAATTAAATACTTGAATATTTGACAGATTCTTAATTTAGATATTTAAGTTGAGATGTGCCCCTTTGACTCGGTCATTCCACATAGGCCGGTCTAGGGGGTTACAGATTTTAATGGGATAAATCCAATTAATTCGAGTTAATTACGAGAAGCAAGGATAAATCCTAGAAGAGTTAGAGTTCCATGAAGAGATCAAAAGGAGATTAAATTCCAAGAGTTTATGAGGAGTTTTTGGAGAATAAATAAATAAAAGAAATTTATCTCTTTATATTATTTAATTCCAACTTAAAATCATCCTTATCAACAAAGAACTTGACCTAGCCATCTCCTATAGATAGAAGACAACCTGCCGCCCTCTAGAGGTTCGATTGGAGAGAGAAAAACATAGGGCTGCTGGACATCATCTTCTTCTTCTTCCTTATTCCATTCAATTCATGTTGGGTAGATTTTATCTTGTATTTCTTTTGCACCCATCCATGAACTAAACTTTACTGGGCTTGGGTTATTGTGTTTTTGTGGTTGTGAAAACATTTGGATTTGTTTATGTTTTTGAGTTGCATTTCAATTTCAAAGTTTGTTCATTCTTGGTTCTTAATTTTGATTACAAGTGAATTGGGAGAGGATCTTGTGAATTCATCCATTTATCTAATATCGGGAGAGTTAGATTCAAGAAACGAATGAGCATGGTTTTCATACAAACAAATGTTGGTGAAGACTAATTCGACTTAGGGATAAGTTGTGAATTTCAACGGCTAAGAGGAGCATAAGATCGATTGTTGTTCACCCATGGTTAACGCATGGATGTATTACCAAGGTATGCACAGTTAACAGTGTTTCGAGTTAGGGATAACGAGAAGCCATTGAAGAACGTTTTGTCGAACTTTGAAGGAAGTCACCCAGTTGCCTAGGCAATTCGACTGATGCTAATTGTTAAGACAATTGAGTTACTCTTGCAATCAATTACCATGACGGTCCATTCCATCATCACACTACGACTCATGATAACCCGGCCTACTCTCTCATTCGATCAACATCTCTTTTAATTACTTACCCTTTTATTTTTCTTGTTAATTCAATTCCTATTATCACCACCAATAACTTCTCTTTTCAGCGCAAGAAGTTAGAATCCAGAAGTTGCACCAATCCCTGTGGAGACAATATCTATTCTATACTATAACTTGCGACGTGTACACTTGCACCAATTGAGAAGCACTATAAACATGCAACAAGTTTTTGGTGCCTTTGTCGGGGATTGGCAATATCGACTTTGATTTTTATTTCTTACACCTTTGTTTATTTTTATTTTTGTTAATCGGTTTCAAGGGGCTAACATTCTTTGGTTTTGCATCTGTGCATGACCAGGGCGAGACAAACAGTACAAGACTACCCACTTGAACCTGAGATAGAACGAGTTATTCCTAGAGAAAGACGAGAATAACGAATAGTGATGTCAGGTCCACCTGATAATCCAGTCAGCAATTTGAATGCCAATGACAACCAGAATGCCGTAGCAATAGGAGGAGGAGTTCAAGTTGAACAACCTGTTCGTGTCAGGAATAGACCAATCTGAGACTATTTAGAGGAAGATCTCAATAGTCTCAATCCAGAAGCTGTCACACCTGAAATAGAAGCCGCCGCCCTCTAGATGTTCGACTTGAGAGAGAAAACATAGGGCTGCTCAACATCATCATCATCATCATCATCTTCTTCTTCTTCTTTATTCCATTCGATTCATGTTAGGTAGATTTTATCTTGTATTTTTTTTTGCACCCAACCATGAACTAAACTTTACTTGGCTTGGGTTATTGTGTTTTTGTCGTTGTGAAAACGTTTAGATTTGTTTATGTTTTTTGTTTAGGTTTTTGAGTTGCGATTCAATTTCAAAGTTTGTTCATTCTTGGTTCTTAATTTTGATTATGAGTGAATTAGGAGAGGGTCTCGTGAATTCAACCATTTATCTAATATCGGGAGAGTTAGATTCAAGAAACGAATGAGCATGGTTTTCATACAAACGAATGTTGGTGAAGACTAATTCGACTTAGGGATAAGTTGTGAATTTCAACGGCTAAGAGGAGTGCAAGATCGATTATTGTTCACCCATGGTTAACGCAGGGATGTATCACCAAGGTATCACAATTAACAGTGTTTTGAGTTAGGGATAACGAGAAGCCATTGAAGGATGCTTCACTGAACTTTGAAAGAAGTCGCCCAAGCAATCACACCATTCCCAGTTGCCCAGGCAATTCGTCTGATGCCAATTGTTAAGATGATTAAGTTACTCTTGCAATCAATTACCGGGATGGTCCATTCAATTATCACGCCACGACTCACGATAACCCGACCTACTCTCTCTCATTCGACTACAATCTTCTTTTATTTAGTTGCTCTTTTATTTTACTCGTTAATTTGAACCTATACAATCACCAATTTATTCCTCTTTTCAGTGCAAGAAGTTAGAATCCAGAAGTTGCACCAATCCCTATGGAGACGGTATCTGTTCTATACTATAACTTGCGATGTGTACACTTGCACCAATTGCGAAGCACTCTAAACACGCAACACATATCAATATCATCTTTACCTAGGGATCCAATTTTCTTAAAAATCTCAACATGTTAAGTTCAAGATTTTTTTATGTGGAAGTAATACTCAAATTCATCAAGAAGCATGCAATTTCATACAACTATATCCCATTGTTTTAGCACAAATTAAGCATATCAAAGTTAACCCTCCCACACTTAAACCTAACATTGTCATCAATGTTCCCTAACCTATATGCATAAAGTTAATGAAAGCAATTAAAAAGTGAAGGGAGAATAGTTCTCCCTCATGTGGCTTGTGTCGGTTTAGGGGGTGTAGGTTTGTGGAGGTTCGAACTCCGCTTACTCAAAGAATACCCTTTGGTTCGCCTTTACCCGTTGCATCTGATATTCCAAGCGAGCTAGGCGTTGCTCGGTGGTGATGGCTTGCGAGGAGGAGGCTTCTTCAGTGGTTTCCTTGGGTGATGTCATGACATAGTTCCCCCTTGCATCCTTGTCGATCATCTTCTTTACTTTTATGCAATTGATTTCGATTGGTTCCATTTATCGTACCACCTGTATGTTAGTATTTGCGGCAAGCAAGCCATCTTTGAAAGCTAAATGACAAATATAAGAACCAAGGATCAAGGGCTTACTTTTCTAATTTTCGACGGCAGCAAGTTGTTGTGCGAACCAATAGCCGATGTTTACTTTTCTCCCCTCTACCATGCACCAAAGGAAGAAAAATTCGGCTTTGTTCAATATGCTTGCCAAATTCACTCTATCGGAGAATGAATATGCTTGGAATCGATGGATGTATTTTAGCGCCGGGTTTTTGAGTTCATGGTCTTTCTAATGACTTGGGTTGTACCCTGAGGTGCTTGTTGACCATTCTCGAAAGAGGATTGCGGGCTCGAAATCTGCACTATAGTCACACAAGGTCGACATGTATTCATTAGATTGTGCATATTCGTCAGAAATAAATCCCTTGGCAAGATTAAATTCCGTAATGGATAAAGAAAATTGTTTGTTTGTCTAACCAATTGCATGAAAGTAATTATTTACCTTCTCTAACAATCCAAGTCTAGAATGAGTTTCAAAGTGAATGTACTTACAACCTTGGATGGTTCTTTTTTGAATTTCAGCTAACCTTTTCCGGTGTTGCGAAGAGGTGAATGCAAGGTTGTCGACATGGGCATCATTGGTTGGAAGCGGTTGCGTCCGACAGCGGTTGCGAGTGCAAAAGAAAGATGCGCGAACGGGCGGCTGCTCGGGCTGCTCTTTGACCGATAGCGACGGGTGTTTGTAGATGTGCCCTTCATCTCTTCTTTCTTGACTCTTTGTTCTTGGCATGCTTGAATGGTTTCTTGGAGAGAAATCCTTTGGGTGTTTTAAGATTCTTAAGAAAAGAGAAAGAGAAATCATTTTTCTTGTAGAACAAGAACAAGGGTGAATTTATGAAAGAAGATAATAGATGAAAAGTGAATATGTTTTATCTCTTTATAAAGAATCTCAAATTCTTAGAAAACAAGAAAGGTGAAAGATGGAAAGTTTTGATTGGATTGAAAGACTTAAAGATAGTAGAGTTGAAATTAAATCAAGCATTTCCCTCTATTTTTTTTCTAAATTTTCGGCACCTTACTTGTAGGAAGATGAGCCAAAAAATTTCACCACTTTTGTTTTTCCTCACCGGTGGGAAAATTTCCCTCCAAAAATTTTCATGGAATCTTTGCAACGTGGGCACATCTTATTTCTAGAGTGCTTCTACCCCCTGTACCTAAAAAATAAAGAAAAAACATGAAAATTCATAAAAAAATTTATTGATGAAATAAAACGAAATAAACTAAAATAAAGTAAGAATAAAAGCATGAGTTGCCTCCCAAGAAGTGCATTTCTTTAACGTCTTTGGCTAGACGTAACTCTCTTTTTCACGTTACGTCGAGAATGTGTTAGTCAGGAGGTTTGTCCTTGATTGATTTGAAAACTTTCTTCTGCCATGGTAGTTTTATTGCAAGTTTATAGGGAGGTTCGACATTGATTGTTTGGATCCCTGGATCCAGTTGATATTCGCCACCATGGCTGGATCTGTTCTTATCTTCCATAGGTATGGGTTATCCCATAGGTACGGCTTTGCGTCGCATTTGATCTTGTCTTTCTCAACCTGCGATGTACATGTTGAAAATGTCTTTGTCACAAAATTGTATGTGATATCCGCGTACCATGGTATGATGTCTTTGTATGCAAGGAGTTGTCATAATCTGATATCTTGTTCCCCAGGTTTCTTGAGGATTAGCTCAACCTTGTGAACTGTTTCAAGAATTTTTCGTTTTAGCTCATCCTCTTTGGTATGTGCGAACCTTTGAGGTAAAGATGGTTGAACCACAATGGGTGGCACAAGACTCTTTGCACCAGCTTCATCTTTCGTAGGCTTTAGATTTTTGGGATTTTCATCTTTGTTAGGAAAATGTGCGAGCCAAAAATTGGAAGGTTTGTTGGACTTCGCACCTTCATGTTTGCCTTGCTCATTTGGCGGATTCTCCTTTGAATTCTCTTGTGCGTCATTCGCAGGAAGTTCATTATCCTTTGTTTGCTCACCATCCGCATCAAGCTGGCTTGTATGCGTATCTTGTTTAGCACCCGCATCATCCTTGTCCGCATAATGCTCGTTTGCCTTCCTTTCTTCCTTTTCAGCGTCCTCCTTGGGTAAAGGATCCTGCAAGTTCTTGCCACTTTTCAAAGTAACTGCATTCGCGTTTTGTTTTGGATTCACAATAGTTTGAGAAGGTAACTTACCTCGAGTTTCGGATTGACTAAGAGATGAGGCAATTTGACTTACTTGCGTTTCAAGGTTTTTTTTATACTTGACCTCGTCTCTTGTTGGAATTGGTCGAGGCTGTGAACAAGTTTGTATATGACATCTTCCAAGGTTGGTTTTGTCGATGAAGATGGTTGTGCATAACCTCATTGATTACTTTTTTATAGTGGGCCTAGGCGGTTCTTGTGTTTCGCGGAAATTTTTTCTCTCTTGTTTGAACTACTCTAAATTGTTCTCGATTTTATTCATAAGTTCCTCTAAAGAAGGCTTCGTTGGTGGTTGAGGTTCGCGAAAAACACTTTGTTCGTGGAAGGTATGTTGTGCATATGATTGGGCTTTTCGGTAGACTTCTTGTGGATGTCCTTGCCCATAATACAAGTATGAATAGTCCTTCCACAAGGAATTGTATATATGTGCATATGGATTGTTCTTCTTTTGGCCGTAAGGTCCTCCAATGGCATTGGCATCTTCGGTGCTCTCCTTCTCGAATGTGGGACACATATCGGTTGCATGATCTTGATTTGTGCAAATCCCACATACCTCATTCACACGTCGAGTGTTCGCGGCCATAATGTTGATGATTGTTTGCCTTTATTCGTTTTCTTTCTTACTCACCTTTCGGTTTTATCGATATCAGGATCAAACAAAAGATTTTTATCTGCAAGAGAAGAATGAAGCATAAAAGTAGAAAAGAAAAACTAAAAAAATCTAAAAAAAATGAACTTAGCTTCTTGACACCACTCACTGGCAACGATGCCAATTTTTGATGGGTGTCGAATTCGTCAAAAAATAATTCATACTTGTTCTTTGGATTTGTTGTAGCGGCAAGTAGGGTCGATCCCACAGAGAGCGGTTAAAAGATTAAGTTCACAAGCAATTAAAGTAAAATGGGGGTTTTTGTGTTTGGGTTGAAGAAAGCAACAAAAGGAATTCAATATAATTTGGAACTTTAGTCAAGGTAGAACTTTGAATATTAAATCAAGAATTTAGATCATTGACCTACTAAGGATAAATCAACATCAATCTCAAATAGCTTGGTTTCAAGTTAGATGATAACCCACAAATAACTTAAATCTCTTTTTTAATAGAAAGTAACTTAATAACCCATAAATTACTAACTCTAATTATCGAGGTTAAAATTCCTTAGATAACCCACTAAGAATTAAAACGTATCAAATAACATTAAGAACAATAGAGACCCAAATCACATACTCTTCGTAAGCACTAACCTGTTAACTTATGAAGAATATGAATTCATACTTTAATTGCAAGAGAAGAGTGAAGCATAAAAGTAGAAAAGAATAAAAATAAAATAAACTAAAGAAAAGTGAACATAGCTTCTTGACACCACTCCCCTGGCAACGGCACCAATTTTTGATGGGTGTCGAATTCATCAAAAAATAATACATACTTGTTCTTTGGATTTGTAGTAGCGACAAGTAGGGTCGATCCCACAGAGAGTGGTTATAAGATTAAGTTCACAAACAATTAAAGCAAAAGGGGATTTTTGTGTTTGAGTTGAAGAAAGCAACGAAAGGAATTCAATATAATTTGGAACTCTAAGTCAAGATAGAACTTATCCTTGTAACTACATTTGACTAGAAGGAGGGGTTTAGCTACTCAAGGAGTAGGCGACAACACAAGAAGAGGGATAGGGTTTTGGTTAATTTAGAGATTTTTCCTTCACCCTTTGATCACTATTTATAGGTGAAAATAAGGGGAAGACTTTACATTAAACACAACAACTCTAAACAATTCTAATTATGGTAAAAGTAGAAGTCCACTTATAGTAGGATTGCTTGTCCTCCAAGTCAGAAAGTCAGACTTGCGACGTGTCCACACCTTATTTCGCGAGTGCTACTGGTTTTGCGTGAAGAATTTCCTGATAACGCCAAATTGGTGCTAAAACTCAGCTTTTACGTATAAAACGTCGTTAAAGCCAAAAAACACCTACAAACCCAAATAAGAACCGAATCAAGGGCTTTAAGATAAATTAATATGCTAAAACATAGAATTTAATATATGAAAAACATGCAAATTAATGACTTATCACAATGCAAGCAACATTCTTCTTTCTAGAACGCACAGGGTATCCATTGATCTAAACCTTCAATTGATAGCTTCAAGATCAATGTTTACGATACTTTCATCAAGGTAACCCAAGTTGTTGTTATAGGGGTCGTCACAATGGACTATACAAGCAAGAGCAGACACATAATTTAATGTTGCAGAATACAAATTTTTATATTTAATAAAATTATATAAAAAATTAAAAGTTTTAGAAGTGTGACTACCCTTTTAACACCTACGGTCCATCGTCCATCCATGCATATATGGATGGTGGTTGTAGGTCATGCACGAAGTTCGAGTGTCGTTCACCGTCCAAAATTGGTGGAAGCAAGGACCTTTACCCAAGGGATTAGATTGGCCATTGAGAAGGGCTGACAATTGGTTTGAAACGAAGGAGATGTTGCTAATATTGTAAACAAAGTAGTTATATGCTACTAGCAAGCTTCAAGTTGAGTTTGTTAAGCACAATGCCAGAGACAGAGTCAGGATCAAACATTAAGAGAGATTAAAATATTGAATTTAAAAAATACAAGACATATTAAGTATTTAAATTTAAAATTCAGGAGACAAGTTCTAACTTGTGTAATATTTAAACTTATAAGTACCTAAGTTATTATTAGACCAAAAAATTTGAGTACACGTATTGATATTCTTAAATTCATCCCATAATTGATCAAATAATTAATAAATTGTTATTTTTTAATATATATATATTACAAGATCATATTATTATTAAAGAAAAAAATATTAAATATTTAAAATTTACAAAAGGACATGACCCCTTAGGCCCTCAAATAGCCCTGTCCCTACGCAAGGCAAATGGAAGGGCTCATAAATTAGTCCAATGACTCCAATGGAGACTGAATTGTATTTCTCCTATTTGGTTTGAGTATGAGTGTTTCGACTGTATTTTTGCTGATGTATAAAAGAAAATATTTGATATATTTTAAGTGTAAACTTCAACTTTATTTTAAGATATTTGTTTAAAAATTATTTTAAGATACATAAGTTTAAATTAGGGTTTAGAGTATAAATGTTTATATTTTAAGGTTTTAAACTCATAGTTTAGAGTTTAGGATTTATAATTTAAGGATTTAGAGTTAAAAATTTAGTTTTTATATTGGTTAAAGTACACAAATGGTCACTAAACTATTTTAAAAAATATAAAATGATAATAGAATTTTTATAAATTATCTAATGGGCAATAAAATTTAGTCTTAGTTACAAAATGATCATTAAACCGTTAGTAGTCGTTAAGAGGTGATGTGACAATTACGAATATTTGTAAAATAGAATACGTAATTTTTCATATTTACATATTCAATCATTTAGTCCCTTATTTTAATTATAAATAATTTAAAGAATTAAATCTGGATTGGGGGAGAAATTGAATGTGTGTTTGACCACTAGGCTCAAGCCTATCTTTGGGGTACAAATGATAAGAATATGTTATATTATGTTTTATTGCCGAAAATAAAAGGAAGAAGAAAGGAGATGACACACCTAACCATCGAGCTAAAGTAATTTTTTTATTAAAAATGACAAGAATTTATTATATATGTTAAATTGTAATTAATTGTATGATATTATATATATTGAAATATATTTTAAATTATTAATAAGAATATGTTATACTTAATACAAGAACCGTGGCAATGGCAGCTAACCCCGTTCTAAATGCTAAAACCAAGCATGTCGACTTGGATTTGCATTTCATGCGTAAGAAGGTTTCGGTTCAACATCTTGAGGTTAACTATGTTCTGACTTCCTATCAGACCGCCTCACCAAGCCTCTCTCGGTTAGCCAATTTCAAGATTTGGAAACTCGTCTAAGTGTTGCGTGTTTTGAGTGCTTTGCAATTGGTGCAAGCATACACGTCACAAGTTATAGTATGGTATAAATATCGTCTCCACAGGGATTTGTGAAACTCTAAGTTCTAACTTCTTGCACTGAAAAGATAAATGAGTAATGATGATAGGAGTTTGGAAATAACAAGTAAAATCAATACACAAGTAAATAAATGAGGAATGTGATCGAATAAGATAGTAGGCTGGGTTATCGTGAGTAATGGTGCGATGGCTGAATGGATTGTTGTGACAATTGATTACTGCAGCAACTCAATTGTCTTGGCAACTAGGACTTGTTGAATTACCGTGGCAACTAATTATGTTGCGGCAACTAGGACTGGTTCGATTGGCGTAGCAATTGCGTTCCTTCCTTCAAAGCTCGACGAAGCGTTCTTCAATGTCTTCTTGTTATCTCTAACCGAAGAACTGGTTAATTATGTATGCCTTGGTGATACATTCATGCGTTAACCTTGGGTGAACAACAACCGATCTACGCTCCTCTTAGCCGTTGAAATCCAACTCTTATTCCTAAGGTGGATTAACATTCATCGACGATTTGCTGAATGAAGATCATGCCCATTCATTTCTTGAATCTAACTCTCCCGAGTCTAGATAAATGGATAACTCTCGAGATCCTCTCCCAATTCACTCGAAATCAAAAGTAAGAACCCAGAATGAACAAACTTTGAATTTAATTGCAATCAAAACCTTAAATAAGTGAGGAAAGCACAACGAATCTTTAAATAAGTGAGGAAAGCACAACAAATCTTTAAGGAGATTTGATTTATTCCTTTTTCTTAAGGAGATACTCTAGGCTTTATATCCTTATCTAAAGATATGTGAATAATTCAGAATTTATTCCTTTATCTAAAGATAAGGAAATAATTCAAAACTTTGTTTCCCATCCTTATTTACATATCATCCCATTTAATAGAAGGTAAATCAGAATTAATGGTGCCAAGATTCTCTCATCTTCATCTTCAACAGCTCATAAATTGATTCTGGGCTTTATCTTATGTGAATCTTGAAAAAATCTGCATTTATTCTCAACTTGCCCTGGCAACCGCTCGACAATCAAATCGACAATTCCTTATGTATTGTTCCTACTTGCCACAGCAATCCGTCCTGCACAAAATAGAGAAACCAGCAGTGAATTTTCCACAAAAACCAACAAAATGTAATACCAAGCTCAATGATCAAGGAAACTAGGAAACTATGCATAAATGCCTATCAATGCAACTAAAGTGAGCCTAAGCCTAACAATAGTATGAGTCAAAAGGGTAGAAAATAAGGTACTTTTACACACTTAACACACCCCCAAACTCAAACTATTTCTTGTCCTTGAGCAATACAAAATACTAACAATTACCTGCCAAGGTCCTTACCATCAAAAACATGCTTCTTAGGTGCATTTAATCCTTAGAATTGTGGCACAAAAAGTTGATTGCCTTTCAATCTTCGGAAAACATGGAGAATTACTCAAAATTGAACTACAATGCTAGTGAAAATGTGTGTGCAGAGTTGTGTACAAGTAAACTAATAGGATTCCATGCGAACAGTAGGTTTTATCAAATTATTTGTCGGGGCAATTAAGTCTGCTAGAGCCAGTTTTAGGTACCTCTAGCAAAGCAATTTCTTTGTTAAATTTAAGTCCACTAGAGCAAGTTTTAGGCACCTCTATTAAGAAATTGTCTTAATTCAAATTGTATTTTAAGCTATAGTCGGATGTAAGGGTGTTCATGGACGATTAACCATACTGACATGGCTTATCGGTACGGTTACTGGAAGTCTCGGTTTGACATTTTAATTAACCGTTACCTCCCATTTAAACCGGTTACTGCCTAAACAGTTAACCGGTTATTTGGTAGGGTTACCCGATTAACCATGAACCGTTTTATATATTTATTAATACTAAATTTAATAGTTTTAAAAAATCAACCAAATAAAGTCTTCAATATTTATAATTAAAAAGTCTTCAAAGTTTAAAACTATTAAAAGTTTAGAAAAATTACATTAATAACACAAATATTAGTAATAATCAATAATTTATATTAATTACAAAAATATTTATATAATCAATAATGTGATATCATTATAATTTAATATCATTATAATTTTTAAAATAAAAGAATTTCGTTAAAATTCTCTTTGCCATTTGAGTCAACCGAAATTGAGACAAGAACACCAAAAGAGGAAAAAAAATACTCCAAACTTATTTCATTTCACGATCACAATAACATGAACACGAGCTCAACATAGTTGTTCAAGAGCAAATGTAAATAAAACAAAGACGCGACAACATGAACAGTAAAAGAGTTGTAAGATCAAACCAATGCCCCAAGACACAAATGCCTACAACCACACTATAAACCCAATAAAAACAAAAGGATGCAACGCATATCCCACTATATTTTAATACTAGAATTGATGCACGTTCGAATAGACGTACACTACACGTTTGATTATTACTAATAATTTAATATCATTATAAAATATAGTTTAAGTATGGTGTTGTCTCTTAGGGAGATATGTAAAATGAATGCTGGCAAAAGGTATAAATGGTATGTATTTGGGCAAGATAAACTGTGCCAAGAGTCTTTTGCGTGCAAGTATACACGGTCGGCAAGTAATACAACTTGGTAAGCTGAGTATCGATCCCATAGAGATTGACTTGGAATTCGATTGCTTGATTGTTACTTGCTTTGGAAGAAAAGATTGTTGTTTGAAAGAGTTGATTTTAAAACTAAGAAAATAAAATAAAATAAAACCAAAGTGAAGTGAAGTGTTGGCTAGAAAGGTGTTTTCAAATAAATGATGATTGTTGTCAGGGAATGCCTGGTTCAAACGTGGTTCATGCCAGCCTTTATTGAAAAAATTGTCTTGGCATTGGTTGCCGAGCAGATTTAAAAATAGCAAAGCCTCTCTCGATGGTCATTGCCCTAAATTGGCCAAGTAAAAAACCCTATATCTCTATAGTGTATGTTTTCCTTAAACCAATTTGATTTAAAAACCAATATATACTCTCCCAAGTGTTCAACAACTTGATCGTTGCCAACACAAGTCTGTTAAGATATTGGAAGGCAATAAGCTAACTGTGTCAGCTCTCGCATTAGCACAGTACTTAGGAAAAATTAAAGTATGCAAAACAGACAAACTTTGCCAAAAGCTGAATTATTATAAAGGAACTAAGGCATAAAAGCCAATGATTAAAACCAAAACATCCCCCACCAACTATTAAATTAGTTCATGGTGTAGGGGTTAACCAACAAACCAACAAATGTTTTTAACATCACCGTCGTAATAAAAACTAAAGAAAAACAACTTCTGCCAAGGGAATAGGCAGAGGGGTCTCTCGATGTAGCCCTCCACGCCAGGCTCTCGGCCAAGAAGTCAAACCACCCATCCTCGGTTGCACCGACTGTCACTCGCCGCTCTAACACCTCACTCCGACCACCTCTCGTCTCCTTCTCTTCTCGATCTTCATCCTCAAATGCTTGATTGGTTGGTCTTTATATAAGCGTGTAAGGGAAATGATGAGATAAGCCTTTGCGTTTGAATTTGAAATGATCAAGAGATAAGAGATAGAGCTCTATCCAATCATTTTGATATCTTATCAGCTCGGTGCGATCGCTTATCAGGCTAGGGCTGACGTCATCATGCCATGGCTATCCTGGCACACTAGCTCGGCACAACTTTGCCAACATGACTTGGCATCACCTTATCTGTTATTTTTTCAGAAGTTGATCCAATTGCGATCTTTTAGGAGCATAATCCTTTCCTATTTTTTTGGGGTTCACCTATTCTTGGCATGGCCACTGGCATACCTCTCTACCAACAAATGCCTGGCACTCATCTGGTCCTTCCATGCCCGCAACATCTGGCATTCACCTTGGCATTCCTAATTGTGTCCCTGTGTCCTGCGTCTATTCGTCCTGCCAACCTGCAAAAAAGGCCATAAAAATAACCTTTCACACAAGCATAGGCAACCAACTAACTCCTTGATGCAAATGCATGATACTAACAAACTAATGCAACTAAATGTACTTGAAAACAAGCAAAAACATATTAAAATAGGCATGAAAAACAATACTTTTGAGGAAGTAACACACCCCCAAACCCAGCTCATTGCTTGTTCTCAAGTAATGCAAAAAGAAAAACAAAAAATGGTGAAAATAGTACCTCGGCAAAAGTTTGGTTGGAATGCCAACAAGTGTTGGCAAATAGAATTTTATTCTAATGCTGCCCTCACAAATCTCAGTGCACAGTGCCAAGCAGATAGTAATTCAAGTGCAACAATATAACTCTAGTCTAAGTGCATGATTTGTGCACAAAGTGTGGGCAGTATGCATCTAGTGTCTGTTCACTCCCTTAGCCAATTTTACTTCATAAAATCAGATTATTATTTTTTATATTTTTTCCCTTTTTTTCTTTCTTTCTTGCCTAAGGGTGTTGGCATTATCTTTGGCATGCTTTATGGCACTGATTAGCGTGAGTGATAAGAGGAAGCATACCACGAATCCCCACCTTAATCCAGATACCATTAGGCTTTCTCTTCAACTCATACACTAAGGTTTTGGACTTAAGAACTAAGAGGGAGCATACCACAAAGCCCTAAGTACTTATTATCCCTAGGTAGATGAGAGTTCATTTTTTTCTTGCCTTGGCAGAATATTGCTACCTTATTTACATTTAACCCATGCATCATCTTTTTTTCCCAAAGTTGAGCATAGTTTCAAATTTCCTAAGTTTGCTAGGGAACTAGATACATACCACGTGTTAAGTGTAGAAACAATTACCTGAACTAGAGATCAATTGTCATGGTAAACATGACATACAACTCTACTGGCATGGGAAACTGAAAATTATAAACTCATTATCAGGCAAACAAGTATATCAAAATAGGTTGGCCTAATAGTTGTTAACAAACTTCAAATTTAAGCCGAGAGAAAATTTTGTTTTTCATTTTTTAATGGTTTGGCATGCAACTACGCTATATGAACTACAAAAAAAATTTAAAAGTGCATGACATGGCATAAGAGTGAGAAAATGCACACCCACAAACCCAAGATGTGCATTGTCCTCAATTCATGAAACGCCACATATATACAAGAGAAATAGAAAAATAAAAATGCTTGATCATGAAAATGCAAACATGAAATGCAAAGGGGTTAGGTAGAAGAAGACTCCCCTTCAGATGAGGCTTCATTTCGTTTGGCATGGGCTTCTTCTTCTCTTCTGGCACAGGTCTTTCTCATGGTTAGGCTCCCACGTTCAGGGCCATTCTTTTCTTTCTTTTCCAGCCCCACTTTGAGGCAGCAGTGGAGGCTCTAAGATCATCCTTCTTCTTGGCAGACTCGGTTGGTGGTGTGATTGGTGCTGGCTTTTCTTTTTTGGCAGGAATCTCCTCTGACTCGAAGGAGGAATCGGTGCTAGGAGTCTCAACATGCACCAGGGACAGGGGAACTGTTGCCTCGGATTCAGAACTAGCAGAAATGACTGGACTTGTATGACTGGCTGGACTACCAGACTTAACTAGACTAGCTGGCTTGACTGGACTGACATAAGTGGCTAGACTGGCTGGTTGGACTAGACTGGCTTGTCGAGGATCACTAACAGTTGGCTCGGCAGGAAAAAGTGGAAAGACAGGTACCACATTGGGAGAGAGCTTCACAAGGACCTTCCTAATAATGACATCTCGTTCCTTGGTATAGCGCCGCATCTTTGCATTGAGCTCATCAGCCTTCTCCAATTTTCAGAAAATAATCTCCTAGCAGGAGTACACCTGGGACAGAACTGCCAGCGAGTTGGCTGGCATGGTCTCTGGCACACTTACTGGCTCGGCCCTTGGCTTCTGCTTCGATGTGGCCATCTTGGCCACGCCCTTTCTCTTCTTCTTTGGCTCTCATCTAGTGAGGTTTCTCCAGATATAAGCAGTGATGGTCGTACCCTTAATCACCTGGCCATGATTCTCATCCATCTTGTGCACTTCATGGCGTAAACAAATATTAGAAATCAAAAAAGAGAAAATAGACTTCCCTTACCTTTGGTAGCACACTTGTAAGTTTCATCGATAATAATTTTGCCGATATTAATCTGGCGTATTTTGATAATGCAGTGCAATAGGATAAGCCGATCCTTCGAGACCGTTTCATTGTGCGATGTGGGTATAAGATTGTGCTTGATGAAATGGTTCCATCCCCGCATTTGAGGCTTCAATGCCAACCTCTTAATGGTCAGTGGACGAAATAGTCCAAGTTGTGTCAGGCTCACACAGGTCGGTCAGAATCTTCTTTCTCTTGGCTGCATCAAAACTCTTGGTCACGAGAGAAAAGATAATTAATGTAACCTTCATAAAAACAAACGCACTTACCCCGAATCATCAAGAATAGAGAATCCTTAGTCACGAGATAGGCGTAAAACTCTTGCATGATGGCGGCAAACACCTCCCCCTTCTGCTGGTAGAATGAACTCCACCTATGCATGTCAACGATGGACATGAATCTCGACGAGAACCTGATAGTGGCATTAGATTGAAAGTCGAAGTGTTTCTCCTAAAGGAACGACCTTGAAGAGAAGCTCTCATCGAACTTCTTACGAATCTCCTCGTTGAAATATCGCTTGAAATGAGTAGAGGATGAAGCCATGGAGATGAAAATATGAGAATCTATGGGAAGAAGAAAAGAAAATATTGAAGTTCTTTGATCTTACTTGAGAGAAAGTCAAAAGTGAAAGTGAAAAGTCTTGGGGAAAATCGGTTTTAATGGAATGGAAGAGAAAAAAGGGTTGAGTGTTTAGGAGGGATTAATTAGGGTAGCCAAAAAGTAGGGGATAATGATGATTTTTAGAGAGTTTTAAGTGGAAATGGTTTAAATTTTTAAATAAAAAGTGATAAAGATAAAGATTTGAAAGGGATATGAAGTGATAGTGTAATTATGATAAGATAACCTATCATAAATATGGGCTGCAAAAATGGTTAAATTCCCCAGATTTCCCTCTCTTTTAACACAAGCTAGGGTTTTTTTCCTCCACACGAAAACCTGCACATGCCTCTGACATGGGGCATGGCATAACTGCTGCCAAGCACACTGGCTCACAGTCCTTCTGGCAATATTCTTGGCATCAATTCCTGTCAAAATTCTTGCACACACTAAATGAAAATAAAAATTGAAAGACAATAAAAAGAAAACAAGAACAAAAACCTAATTCCTAAAGGAAAACAAAAACAACTAATCCTAATATTACAAAGAATTTCAAACCCGCGGATGCTTCATCCCAATTCTGCCAAGAGGATCACCTCATTGGCATGACTTTGCTTACCTTCCAAGTAATGCTTTAGACGCTAATCGTTCACCCTAAAAATTTCTTCGGTCTGTAAGTTCTTGATATCTACAGCCCCATGAGCATATGGCTTCACAACTTCATAAAGACCCGTCCATCTTGACTTAAGCTTACCTGGAAAAAGTTTGAGCTGAGAGTTAAACAATAGAACAAGCTGACCTATTTCGAACTGTCTTGGCAAGATCCAACTATCATGCCAACGTTTTGCCTTCTCCTTGTATATCTTAGCATTCTTATAGGCGTGTGTTCTAAATTCCTCCAATTCATTGAGGTCAAGCAACCTCTTTCCTCCAGCAATTCTCCATGCCATGTCAAGCTTCCGAATGGCCCAATAGGCTTTATGTTCAAGTTCTACTGGCAGATGGCATGGTTTGCCAAAGATAAGTTTGAATGGGGATGTCGTCCTATAAGCCCACAACGAATCATCTAGTCTCAAGGACCAGTCTTTCCTTGTTGGATTCATAGTTTTTTCCAAAATGATCTTAATATCCTTATTGGATATCTCGTCCTGCCCATTTGTTTGTGGATGGTATGCTGTGGAGATTCGCTGCTGAATCCCTTACCTGCATAATGCTTTAGAAACTAATTTACATTTAAAATAAGTACCCTCGTTATGAATAATCATTCAAGGAGCACCAAATCTAGTGAAAATACTTTTGTGCAAGAACTTGGCAACAGCCTTGGCATCATTTGTTGGCAAGGCAACAACCTCTACCCACTTTGACACAGTCAACAGCAAAGAGAATGTACACATTACCAACCGATGGGGGAAAATGACCCATAAAGTCGATCCCCCATAAATTTTTGTCTACCAGAGATGTTCCCTGTTCGTTGGCATCGATTGCATGCCTTGGCATACTCGTGGGCATCCTTGTACAGTGTGGGCCAAAAGAATCCTGACTGCAAAACTTTGGCAGTAGTCTTCATCCCAACAAAATGTCCTCCATATGGTGCAGCATTGCATAGATGCAATATATATGTTGATGCTCGTCCTCTGGAACACACCGGCGAATCACTTGGTCGGCACACTGCTTGTACAACATGGGCTCATCCCAATAGTATTGCCTCACCTCTCGTAAAATTTTTGGCATTATATGCCAGGTCTGATGGCAGAATATTGCTTACTAGGTAGTTGACTATGTCAGCATACCATAGTATAGCATTGGCTGCAAGCAAATACTCGTCAAGGAATTTGTCTCTAATTATAGTGGACTTACCATCCTCATTGTGATGCTCCAACTGAGAGAGATGGTCAGCTACTAAGTTTTCGCTGCCTTTCTTATCTCTGATATCCAGGTCGAATTCTTGAAGTAAGAACATCCATCGGATTAGTCTAGGTTTGGCATCCTTCTTTGCCAAGAGATATTTCAATGCCAAATAATTTGTATAAACCATAACCTTATTACGAATTAGATAAGATCTAAATTTATCAAAAGCAAATACAACCGCGATGAATTCTTTCTCAATTGTAGAGTAATTCAGTTGTGCTTCATTCAAGGTTCTGCTGGCATAGTAGACGGCATGGAACATCTTGCCACGATGTTGTCCCAGACCTGCTCTAACAGCATAATCGCTGGCATCGCACATGAGCTCAAAGGGCTCATTCCAATTCGGTGCCACGACTATGAGGGCATTAATCAATATGTCTTTAAGCTCCTAAAATGCTCTCAAACAAGAATCGTCAAATGCAAAAGTGACATTATGTTCCAACAATGAGCATAAAGGTTTAGCAATTTTCAAAAAATCTTTAATAAATCGTCGATAAAAACCGGCATGACCTAAAAACCTCCTTATACCTTTAAGACTTGTTGGAGGTGGTAATTGCTTAATTACCTCCACTTTGGCTTGATCAACTTCTAGTCTTCTCTTGGTTACCTTATGACCGAGAACAATGCCCTCTTTCACCATAAAGTGGCATTTCTCCCAATTCAACACTAGGTTTGTCTCTATGCATTTCTTCAAAACTTGCTCCAGGCTATGGATGCATTCCTCAAATGTTACACCAAACACTAAGAAATCATCCATGAATACTTCCATGTTATGCTTAATCATATTGGAGAAAATGGTCATCATGCAACGTTAAAATGTTGATGGCGCATTACACAGTCTGAATGACATTATTCTAAAGGCAAATATCCCATATGGACACGTGAACGTGGTCTTCTCTTGGTTGTCAGGGGTGATGGCAATCTGATTATATCCCGAATAACCATCTAAAAAATAGTAAAAAGCTTTACCTGCCAACCTGTCCAACATTTGGTCAATGAAAGGCAATGGGAAGTGGTCATTCCTTGTAGCCTTATTCAACCTTCTGTAATCTATGCACACCCTCCATCCAGTGATGGTTCTAGAGGGAATCAATCCGGACTTACTATTTTGGATCACAGTTATGCCACCCTTCTTTGGCACACACTGCACCTGGCTAACCCAAGAGTCTAAAAACTAAAAATTAAATTCTCTTAGAAAGAGCATTTTCATGCATCTTCTAAGGACACAACCTCCTTATCGTGAGTCACATGTGCACCAACATAGTGCTTCAACTGTTGTCTGTTAACCTTGAACTCATGTTCGCCAACAGTGGACTTAATCACAACAGCACCATGGGAAAAAGGTTTTACTACCTCGAATGGCCCGGACCATTTTGACTTTAGTTTTCTTGGAAAAAGTTTTAACCAAGAATTAAAGAGAAGTACCAATTGCCCTGGCAAGAATTACCGTGGCAATAGCTTCTTGTTATGCCAACGCTTTGTTTTTCTTTATAGATCTTGGCATTGTCGTAAGCTAAGGCACAAAATTCTTCTATTTCATTCAAGTCCAGCAACTGCTTTTGCCCTTCACTTTCCCAATCCATGTTCACAGTCTTGATAGCCCAATAGGCCTTATGCTCGATCTCTACCGGTAGGTGGCAAGTCTTACCGTAGACAAGTCTATAAGGAGAGCTGCCTGAGGGCGTCTTGAATGCTATTTGATAGGACCAAATTGCATCATCAATTATTAGAGATAAATCCTTTTGAGAGGGATTGACAACCTTCTCAAGGATAACCTTTAGTTCACGGTTGGAAATTTCGGCTTGCCCGTTTGTCTACGGGTGATATGTCGTGACAATTTTGTGTGTCACTTCAAAATGATGCAACATCTTGTCAATAAGTTTGTTGTCAAAATGTGTGTCCTCATCATTGATAATTGCCCTCGATGTCTTGAACTGTGTAAATATATTCTTTTGCAAAAACTATTACACAATCTTTGAATCGTTCTTGGGAACTGCAATTGCCTCCAATCATTTGGACACATAATCCACAGCAAGTAAGATGTAGAGGTTTCTGAACAATGATGGGAAGGGGCCCATAAAATCGATGCTCCACACGTCAAACAACTTGACCTCAAGGATGTTCTGCAATGGCAGCTCGTGCCGCCTTGATATGTTTCCCGTTCGTTGACAACGGTCACACCCCTTGTAGAAATCATGGGCATCTTTGTAAAGAGTAGGGCAGTAAAAACTGAACTGCAGAACTTTGGCTGTGGTGCGAGTTCCTCCAAAATTGCATCCATAGGGTGAAGAATGGCATTGTCGAAGCATATTTTGTTGTTCCTCCTTGGGAACACATCGTCGTATGACCTGATCTACACATTATTTAAATAACAAAGGCTCGTCCCAATAGTAATGTTTAGCATCATGTCGAAACTGCTTCTTTCCTTGGTGAGTAAGGTCATAAGGTAAAATGTCGCTAACCAAAAAATTTACTAGATCTATATACTAGGGTGTTTCCGTGGCAACTAAAAACTGCTAACCTGGGAATGCATCATGGATCTCCAAAGAGTCATTGTCTATATCGCCCCTGTCCAGCCTTGACAAGTGATCATTAACCTGGTTCTCCGTTTCTTTCCTGTCCTTAATTTCGATGTCAAATTCTTGTAAAAGTAATATCCAACAAATTAAACGAGGTTTGGCATCTTTTTTAGTAATTAAATACTTAATTGCCAAATGGTCAGTGTGGACAATTACCTTTGTACCAATCAAGTAGGAATAAAACTTCTCAAATGCAAAGACTACAACTAGTAGTTCATTTTCTATCGTGGTGTAATTCAATTGAGCGCCATTAAGGGTTTTACTAGCGTAATATATCACATGGAAAATTTTACCTTTCTATTGGCCTAAAACAGCTCCTACCGTGAAGTCGCTTGCATCACATATGAGCTCGAAAGGTAAAGACTAATCAGGGGGAATGACTATGGGTGTAGTGGATGTCTTGGCACAAGATTCATCAAAATTAAAAGCCCTGTCTTGTTCAAGCAAGTTACACAAGGGTTTAGAAATCAAAGAAAAATTATGAATAAACCTTCTGTAAAAACCTGCATGTCCGAGAAAGCTTTGGATCCTTTTGACTGAATTTGGTGGAGACAATCTCTCAATTATGTCCACCTTGGCTTTGTCTACCTCGATTCCTTTCGATGAGATCTTGTGCCTAAGTACGATACCTTCATCCACCATAAAGTGGCACTTCTCCCAGTTTAACACTAGGTCAGATTCTTCACAGCGTGCCAACACCTTCTTCAAATTGTCGAGGCAATTGTCAAAACTGTCTCTGAATACTAAGAAGTCGTTCATGAAGATTTTGAGGAAATCTTCCACCATGTCAGTGAAAATCGCCATTATACACCGCTGGAAGATTATCGGGGCGTTGCATAATCCGAACGGCATCCATCGAAATGCATATATACCATAATAGCACGTGAAAATAGTATTTTCCTGGTCCTCCGCTGCTATGGTGATTTGGTTATAACCTGAGTATCCATCAAGAGAACAATAAAAAGATTTACCTGCAAGACGGTCAAGCATTTGGTCAATAAATGGTAAAGGAAAATGATCTTTCCTAGTAACTTTATTTAACTTGTGGTAATCCATACAAACTCTCTAACCAGTGACAGTTCTAGTTGAAACGAGTTCATTGTTTTCATTACTGACCACCGTTATACCTCTCTTTTTCGGTACACATTGTACCGAACTTACCCATGCACTATCGGAAATAGGATATATGATACCGGCATCAAGCCACTTGATGATCTCTTTCCTCACAACTTCCTTTATGGTAGGGTTAATCCTTCTTTATGCCTCAATGGAGTTTTTATGGTCGTCCTCTAACAAGATCTTGTGCATACACACTACCGGACTAATTCCCTTTAGGTTTGCAATTGACCAACCTATTACCTTTTTGTGTTGCGCTAACATGGAAATCAACCTCTCTTCCTGTTCAGGATGCAAATTAGAAGAAATGATTACATACAAAGTGTTATCACTTCCCAACTAAGCATATTTTAATTGCCCTAGCAATGGTTTCGATTCTAAAACGGGAGGTTTTTCAATAGAGGGTTTTTCAAGTTTACCTTCCTTATCTAAGTAGTCCAAAGATTCAGAATTCTTACTCGGTCGACTAAAAATCCAATTTGCTTCATTTTATTCCTCGTCGTCTGGCTCTTCAAGTTTCTTAGGCTCGGTAATGCAATTATCGTGGCAATAATCCTCCATATTAAAATTAAATTCGGTGGTGGCCTAAATGACTTGGTATTCTTCTAGAACGTCAGCATGCTTTAGGGTTTGGAAAATATTTAGCTTGACTTGCTGGTCATTCACCCGCATAGTGAGCTCTCCTCTCTCGACATCAATCAAGGCCCTTCTCGTTGCTAAGAACGGTCTCCCAAGAATAATATGTGCGAACTCATCTGCTTCACAATCCAAAATAATAAAGTCAGCAGGAAAAATAAACTTATCCACTTTTACCAATATGTCTTCGATTTTTTCCTCTAGATGCACATAAGTTATGTCCGCAAGTTGTAGCATGATTGTAGTGGGTCTCGCCTTCTCTATGTCAAATCTTTGGAAAACAAATTTTGGCATAAGGTTTATGCCTGCTCCAAGATCGCATAACGACTTCCAAACATAGTGCTTTCCGATTGCACAAGGTATTGTAAAACTACCGGGATCATTTAGTTTGGGTGGCAAACGGTTGTGCAACATTACCATACACCCCACGGTCATAGTAACTATCTTTGAACTCTTCGAGCCTAGTTCGCTTAGAGGCAATGTCTTTAAGGAACTTAGCTTAGTTCGACATTTATTCTATTGCTTCAAACAATGGCAAGTTGATGTGGACTTGCTTCACAATGTCAAGAAATTTCTTGAACTAGTACTCGTGTTTCTGCCTCTTCAGCCTCTATGAGAATGGTGGTGGAATTCTGATCTCTTTGTCTTTTCCATTCTCATATGGTTTGAAACTCTTGGATGGACTTGCCGCGACAAGTGGACTTGCCGAGGCAACTGCTGAAGGCTCATCATCAATGATTGCCATGGTATTGTTGCTGGATACATCTTTCTAAACAAGATTACTATCCTCATATTGGATAGGCCCATCTTTTGCTTTTGATCCACTTCGGGTGGTGATCACCTTACATTGTTCATGGCTCGTTCCTCATACAACCTCAGTGTCGCTAGGCAAACCTCCTTGTGGCCTTGTATTCAGGATCTGGGCGAATTGCCCGACTTGCATCTCCAATGCTTTCAAAGTTGCTCCTTGACTCCGCATTTTTACCTCGGTCCTGTTAATAAAATCTTTAGTCCCTTTCATGAAATTACTGGTCTCGACCATATAAGATTCAGTTTTAAACATGAAAGCATTTAGAGAGTTTTCCAAAGAACTAGCTAGTGTTGACTATTGCTGATGCATTTGTTGCCGTGTCATGTTCTGTTAGAATCTTGCTGCCTCTGTATTCTGACGAGTCTGATTAATGGAATTGCTCTTGTCACTCTATGAAAAATTGGGGTGCTTCTTCCAGGTAGGGTTGTACGTGTTGGACATCACATTGTTGTTCCGGTTGTAGTTTCCAACATAAAAGCTAGACTCTGGGTTCTGTGGACACTCAGAAGAATCAAGGTTACTATTACATAAATCAAAAAAATGAGTATACTACCTTGATTTCCTATTTGTTGTTGGGTCGCTGCATATTCTTAACCAAATTGGTTAATGCAGATAACTATGCTAAAATAGTATCTGACGCTCCAGCTCAATTGTTGGGGCATTTCGCTTGACTATTCCCCTTCTAGTGGTTGGAAACTGATAATCATTCTTGGCAAGTCTGTCCAAAATCTCCCAAGTTTTCTCTGCTGATTTTTCTAGAAACGTGTCATTCACCGAGACATCTAGCATCGACCTCGTCAGTACGTTGACTGAATTGTAAAACATTGTTACTTACGTCTAATCTCTGAATTCATGCATGAGACATTTGCGTAAAAGCTCTTTATACCTCTCCCAAGCCTCATACATGGACTCATCATCTGCCTGTCGAAAAGAAGTAATGTCATAACGCAGTTTATCAGTCATATTTGTAAAACTAAATCTAAAAAAGAAACTTCGGCATAGATCTGTCTAAAATTCTAAAGATCCGAATTGGATACTATTTAACCATATTTTCGCCTTATCCCTCAGTGAATAGGGAAATAATTCCAGCTTTAGGACGTCCTCAGGGACTCCTTGTTGCTTGAATGAATCACATATTTCTAAGAACGATTTGAGATGTTGTATGGCATCCTCAGTTGCCGATCCACCAAACTGACCAACTGTATTGATCATATTAAACATTACTAGCTTTAACTCAAAGTGGCCAGCTTGAATCTCAAGTGTGACAACTCTCGAAGTAAGACCGTCGAGATCTTGCTCTAAGAAATCACGAATGGGTCTATTCGCTACGATAACAGGTTGATCCGGTAGAGCTACCACGCCTCCTGCTGCGGCATTCTGATTGTCGTTGGCATTCAAATTGCCAACTGGATCATTAGGTGGATCTACCATTTCTGTTCTCAACTCTCTTCTTCGTCTACGAAAAACACGCTCGATCTCTGATTCAAATGGATAATCTGGTGTTATCGGTTTTGCCCTGGTCATACACCAATGCAAAACAAAGTTATTAGCCTCTTGAAACCGAACACAAAAATTAAATAAATAAACAAAGGTTCAAGAAAGGAAAAACAAAGTCGTTATTGTCAATCCCCGACAACGACACCAAAAATATGTTGTGTGTTTTGAGTGCTTCACAATTGGTGCAAGTATACACGTCACAAGTTATAGTATAGATATCGTCTCCACAGAGATTGGTGAAACTTTGAGTTCTAACTTCTTTCAGTGAAAAAATAAATGAGTAATGATGATAGGAGTTTGGAAATAACAAGTAAAATAAATACGCAAGTAAATAAATGAGGAATGTGATCGAATAAGATAGTAGGTTGGGTTATCGTGAGTAGTGGTGTGATGGTTGAATGGATTGTTGTGACAATTGATTGTTGCGGCAACTCAATTGCCGTGGCAGCTAGGACCGGTTGAATTACCATGGCAACTATTCATGCTGTGGCAACTAGGGGTGTTCATAAAAAACCGAACTGATGTACCATGCCAAAAAATTGAAAAAAATTGAACTAAATGGTAGGTAACCGTACCAGTAAAAATTAATCAAAACGGTATAGTAATCGTACCGATAAAATTAACAGTTAAACGGGACGGGAACAGTTACAATTTTTCGCTAAACAGTTAACCGAAAAAACAGATAAGAAATTTTAAAATTTTTAATTATTACTAATATATGTGTAATTATCATACTTAAACTATATTTTATAATGATATTAAATTATTATTAATAACCAAATGTGTATTGTATGTCTATTCAAACGTGCATCTATTCTAGTATTGAGATATAGTGAGATATGTGTTGCATCCTTTTATTTTTGTTGATTTTTCCAATGTGGTTGTAGGCAGTTTGTGTCTTGGGGCATGTGTTTGATCTTGCAGCTCCTTTTACAGTTCATATTGTCGTGTCTTTATTTTATTTAAATTTGCTCTTGAACAACTTTGTTGAGCTCGTGTTCATGTTATTGTGATCGTGAAATGAAATAAATTTAGAGTATTTTTTCCTCTTTCAGTATTCTTGTCTCTATTTCGGTTGACTCAAACAACATACAGGATTTTAACAAAATTATTTTCCTTAAAAAACTATAATGATATTAAATTACAATGATATCAAATTATTGGTTATACAACTAATTGTGTAATTAATATAAATTATTGATTATTACTAATATTTGTGTAATTAATATGATTTTTCTAAACTTTTAATTGTTTTAAACTTTGAAGACTTTATCGGGTTAATTTTTCTTAAAACTATTAAATTTAATAATAATAAATATATAAAATAGTTCATGGTTAATCGAGTAACCGTACCAAATAAATCGGTTAACCGTTTATACAGTAACCAGTTTAAACGGGATGAAAACGGCTCATCAAAATGTCGTACTGATACTTTCGATAACAGTACCGATAAGCTTTGCCGGTACGATTAACCTTCCATTAACACCCCTAGCTGCAATTGAGACTGGTTCGATTGCCGTAGCAACTAGGTTCTTCCTTCAAAGCTTGGCGAAGCGTTCTTCAATGTCTTCTTGTTATCCCTAACCGAAAAACTGGTTAATTGTACATGCCTTGGTAATACATTTCTGCGTTAACCTTGGGTGAACAACAATGGATCTATACTCCTCTTAGCCATTGAAATCCAACTCTTATTCCTAAGGTGCATTAACCTTCATCGACGATTTGTTAAATGAAGATCATGCTTATTCATTTCTTGAATCTAACTATCCCGAATCTAGATAAATGGATAACTCTCGAGATCCTCTCTCAATTCACTCGAAATAAAAAGAACCCAAAATGAACAAACTTTGAATTTAATTGCAATAAAAAACTTAAACAATCCATTAGTTCATGGCTGGGTTTAAAAGAAATACAAGAGAATAATTCCCCAACATGAATCGCATAAAAAATAAAGATGATGAAGTTGTGCTATAGGCCCCTCTCTAGAATCCGAATACCCCTCTTGTGTTGATGCGATCAGCCTTAAGTGAAGAAAACTCAACGAGTCTTTAAGGTGATTTGATTTATTCTCTTTTCATGAGGAGATACTCTAGGCTTTATTTCTTTATCTAAAGATATGAGAATAATTCAAAATTTATTCATTTATCCAAAGATAAGGAAATAATTCAAAATTTATTTCCTATCCTTATTTGCATATAATCCCATTTAATAGAAGGTAAATCAAAATTAATGGCACTAAGATTCTCTCATCTTCATCTTCAAAAGCCTATAAATTGATTCTGGGCTTTATCTTATGCGAATGTTGAAAAATTCTACATTTATTTCCGACTTACCCTGGCAACCGCTCGACAATCAGCTTGATAATTCCTTCTTTATTGTTCCTACTTACCACGACAATCCGTCCTGCACAAAATAGAGAAACCAACGGCGAATTTTTCACTAAAACCAACAAAATATAATACCAAGCTCAATGATCAAGGAAACGAGAGAACTATGCATAAATGTCTATCAATGCAGCTAAAATGAGCCTAAGTCTAACAATAATATGAGTCAAAAGGGTAGAAAATAAGGTACTTTTACACACTTAACACTAAGCATTTGGAAAATTAAAAGAGTTGAAGAAGATAAGGAATTGGCGAAGTAGAATGAATATTGAAGCATCAACCGAAATATAGTTAACCTCAAGCTGTTGAACCGAAGCCTTCTCACGCACGAAATGCATATCCAAGTTGACATGCTTGGTTTTAGCATGTAGAACAAGGTTAGCTGCCATTGCCATGGTACTTGTATTTTCGCACTAGATCTTCGGGTAGTCATCTAGCTGAACACCCATGTCATTGAGTACAGCTTTAACCCATAATATTTCACATGCAACATCGGCAAGACTACAATATTCTGCTTCGGCAGTGGATCGTGAAAAAGAATGTTGTTTCTTTAAACTCCATGAGATAAGGTGAGTTCCAAGAAAAACACAATAGCTAGACACGGAACGTCGATCATCGACATCACCTTCCCCAGTCAGCATCAGAGAAGAGGTACAATTCAATGGGTAACGACTGATAAGGGAACCATAACCCATAATCAATGGTTCTTTTGAGATAACGCAGAATCTGCTTCACGGCTGCCCAATGCACATCTTTAGGAGCTTGTATATACTGTGCTACCTTGTACACAACAAAAGCTATGTCGGGTCGTGTATAACACACATATAACAAAGCACCAACATCACTACGATATTGAGCCATGTCTATACACTCCAAACCATCATCTTTACTCAACTTGGGTGTAGTAACAGCCATAGGAGAATCCACTGGGCGCGTTCCAGCCATATTATACTTTGCTAAGATTTCATGACAAACTTCCGTTGAGTCAGAAGTAGAACTTCAGAAAATTGCTTGTGTAAATCCTGAAGCACTTGAGAAATGTGTGACTCAGATGTACCAGTAATTAATATCATCGAGATAGACAGCCAGATATGTGAGAGCAGTATTATCCCGATAAACATAGAAGTATCAACTCTCGAGGATTGAAATCCTAACTTACACAAAAAAACTACGCAACTTTGTGAACCAATTGTGCGGTGCCTGTCGAAGGCCGTAAAGAGCCTTCTTCAATTTGCACACGAGCTTCCCTCCATCTGGACCACGTTTCTCAAAACCAGCATGTTCCAACATATACACATCCTCATCCAGATCACCTTTAAGAAAAGCATTATTTACGTCCACTTGATGCACCTGCCAATCATTCGTAACAACCAAGGAAAGTAAAATGTTGACAGTAGCAAATTTAATAACAGGACTGAATGTTTTAGCAAAGTCACAACCTAGAATTTGTGAGTAGCCCTTGGCCACCAATCTGGCCTTGTACTTGTTGACAGATTCATCTGAGTTGAGCTTCACCTTAAATAGCCATTTCGAGCCTATAGACATGCGATCAACAGGCAAGGGAACCAACTCCCATGTATTATTGTTCATCAGGGCATCATACTCAAAGAGAACAACAACATACCATTGAGGATGATGAAGAGCTTCATGTATATTGGAGGGAGGCTCATGACATTGCACATGATAGACCTTTGCCTTGAATATACCGGCCTTGCTGTGTGTAATCATAAAATGAGTATTGGAGTTGTTAGGTTGTGGCAAAAGAGAAGCATTGAGTGCATCAACTGAAGCAATGTTTCTAGCAACTTCATTTAAAGGAACCTGAGCCGAGAACCAAGGCATGCCAGGCTCAGTGTTCGATGTGGGCACAGGGCTGCCATTGTGCATTGAAAAACCAGAGGGAGCTTCATTAACCAAAGGATCATGTGGTACTTCATTGACCATAGAGTTACGTGAATCTTCATTAACCAAAGAATGAAGAGGCATTTCACTAGCCTCTGGAAGAACATAATTGTCTTTCCCTCCATTACCCAGTGGAGAATTAGTAGCAACATCATTAAAAATATAAGTAGTTTCATTTAATGGAACATATGCCGAGAGCCAAGGTATGTCAGAATCATTACCATTGCGTGTGGCAACATGACCCAAGGGTCTAGGCATGGCAGGCTCAACAGTAGAGGAAGGCTCACAAAAATCCACTGGAAAAGAAGCATGACCAGTATTTTGGACAAGGGAGTTTAAGAGAGCATCATTATCTGCTGCTCTTAAGGAACCGTCTAGGCGTGCAACACCAAGAGGAGCACTAGAATGTCCAGCACACTCTTCAAGTGGAGAAGACACATTAACTTCATCATTATTTAGTGTACAGGATTGACCTCCAGGAGCTTTAGGTTGAACCAAAGGATCTAATGATGCATCACCAGCTTTAGAGGTGCTTAAGGGAGCCTCATTTTTCACAGAAGGGTCTGATGCAACTTCAGGAGAGATTGGAGGATCTGTAGAGGCCACCGAAACAGATAGAACACACCAAGAAACTGACCCATCATGAGCATTTATAGGAAATGCAACTGAGGTGTATCCAACAGACGATGTGGAAGCCTTTGTTTTAGAAGTAGCAAATGGAAAGCAAGTCTCGTTGAACCTGACATGACGAGAGATAAAGAAACAACAGGTGCAATCCATGCGTTTGTACCCATGATGTTGAGGAGAGTAGCCGAGAAACATACATTCCTTGAAGCAAAACTCAAATTTATGATTATTATAAGGGCGAAGACACGAAAAGCACTAACTGCCGAACACACGAAGAAATTGGTAATCGGGTTTCTTCCCATAAAGCAACTGATGAGGTGAGAAGCCACCAAGAGTCTCAGAAGGTAACCTATTAAGAAGATAGATAGAACTTAATACAAAAAATGACCAAAAAGAGAAGGGAACCGAAGCCTGAGCAAGTAAGGATAGGGTAGTTTCTATGATATGACGATGTTTTCGTTCCACTACACCATTTTGTTGCGAGGTGTGTGGACACGAGAATCTGAGTTGTATCCCCATTTGAGCTAATTCACCATTCAAGGCTTGAAACTCACCACCATTGTCAGTTTGTAATTGTAGCGACCTTTTTATCTTTTAAAATATATAGGTTCGGATGCTACGGTTACTCCTGAATCATTCTTGGAAAATCTATTTAAGTTTTGGTTTAAAAGAGTTTCTTCTAAAAACTCGTATTTTTGAAAATAATGAAGACTTAGAGTTGTCGTCGGCCACTTGAATAAGGTAGGTCGAAAATCACAAAACTAGAGATTCGTTCTGAAAGAATTCGGGGGTTAGTTACGTGTAGGGAAATATTAGCACCCCCATCACACCCGAAAATTGGTACCAAAATATTTGTTGCTTTTAATCGAAGGACACTGTCAAAATTTGAATTGAATTTAACTTGGTGACCTTATTTAAAAATTGACTTTAATTGAACATGCCTTATTAAATTAGTGGATTCAAATTAATTGGACATTTAATTAATAAGGTTGACGATACATTGAACCATAGATTAAACAGACATCATATAAGCCTGACTACCATGTTAATTCGATTCTCGTACGTCACCTTTATGCATGGTGCAAACAGTTAAGATGTGATGTGATGATTTTTCCAACTTTTAGTTTTACCTCGAGACGGAAAGGATTATTTCAAATATTTGGTCAACATCCTTTAAACTCGGACTGTTACGACACAAATAACAAAATTAATAAGTACCTTCTTTTGTGATTTAAATTAATTGATTCAAAATATATGGGCCTCATGGACGACAATTAATAGAGATGACAAACAAAAGGCTTAAAAACACACAAAGGCCCACTAAAACCCTAACCTAAAAGGCCCAACTTATGGAGAACCAATTAGTGATCTAAATTGATAACTATTTGACTCTAATATTATCCCTAAATTAATTAACCATAAAAACTAGAAAACCTTAACAAATTATGAATTGTCTTATAATATATAATTAATTCGATTGGTTTAAACTAGTATTCCAATAAGCCAATGATACTATTTAAAATCAACCAGGTTAACTAATCAAGGTTTTATTTTAAATGTCAATCTAATCTCAATATCAATTTTATCTTAAAAGTAATTAAGAAATATTCAATTGATTTAATGAATTTAACACTTATCTCAATAAACCAAGGGTAAGTTTAAATTTACTAAATCAATTCGAACCTTAATCTAACTAAGACTCTAAAAGGACTAAACCTAAATTAATCCAATTAGTTTAAAAATCGTGTCACTATGAGACGAGCACACGATCTTAAACTAAGTGAATTAATTTACCTAATTCTAACCTAAAACTAGTATAACAAGCCTAAAGCAAAGCAAAACCCAAACTACCTAAACTAAACAACTTAAGCCCAAAACCTAATAAGGCTCAAACTATCCAAAACAAACAAATAAATATATAACATAAATTATAACTATATATTGTATACTATGAAAATTTTCGACTTTATAAAAACTATATTAAATACTTTAAAAACTATATTGTATATAAACTCTACAAAATTATATATATTATATATTAAATAACATATATTATAGACTTTACAAAATTATATTATATACTTTTGAAAACATATTATATATTTGAAGAAGAACTATACATATATGTTATAACCTTTGTAAAACTTCATATATTATACTTTAAAAACTAAATTATATATTATAAACTTTATAAAACTACAAATATTATATGATATATAAACTATATATTATACACTATATAAAATACTATATATTAAACATAAACTATATGTTATAAGCACACATTATACAAATATATAAAAACATCAACCATAACCACAAAAGCAATTTTTATCAACCACAAACATGTATATTTTAACAAAATAAAACAAAACAACAATATTAAACGAAGGCTGGAAAGTAAAATGCATGAAACAAGGGACATATTAACACTGAAATTTGGACTAGAATGCAAAAAAAATAAAATTTGAAGACTAAAATTAAAGAAAATGTAGGGGGTGAAATTGCAAACTGAATCAAAACTGGAAGGACTGGGGAAAGGATTTTAAAACGCGGAATGGCCTGGGGGTAGTTTACCCATGCGGAGGGACCATTATTATTAAAGGGGTGCAAAAGCCCTTACAGAGTGATTAAAATGGGGCGGAGGGTTTTAAATGGTAATTAGCCTATTTTTAAAATGTTTAAACACTATAAAGAATGGGACTCCGGCCATTTTTGCCCCATTTTGGTTAAAATCAGCTCCCCTGAGCTCTCTCCTTATCTTTGATGAGCACCGCCGCTCACCGGAGAAGAAACCCAGAAAATGACTACCTTTAGTCGTGTTAGCCGCCGTTCGCCGGCGACCGGCGATCTCAAAAACCTTGAAAAGAACCCATTTTTTCGACCTAAGCCCTGATCAGATCTCAAATCCCGTTTGAAAATGAAGAAACCCCCTTTTGTTTCAAAAACAGAAACCGAAATGAAAACCCCTTTTTAAAACTAGAACCAAAACCAATCACCTCGGTCGTCGTTCCCTCCGACTCACCAAATACGACCTTGGGAAGGTCAAAAGGCTTCTCTTCGGGGAAGAAGACGGACGAGCACAACGAGGGCAAACTGACACCAAAAGGACTTAAGAAATGAGGGTAAAGATTCTAAAACCCCAATCTATGTATGCTTAATGATATGAAATTCAAAGGAGAATAAGAGGTATACCTCCAAAACTTGAGGCTTCTCGTTTTTTCTGCTCTATTCCTTTTCGAATTCCAGAAATTCCTTACATTGCTTCTAGGGCATTGTGTTTATATACCCCGTCGAATTACATGTATTTAGAAAAATGGGAAAAGCTATCTAAAATCCCTATTGGCTACTGTATTTGTTGGCCGAATTCATCTGCTCTCCTGTGAATGTCGGTTAATTCTCTGAAAACCCTGGTATTGTTGCGCGTTTTTGCCTTCTCTAACATCTTTGTTTCCTTGCATGTGCTGGCCGACTGGTGAGAGAGGGGACCAGAGGAGGCACGGCTTGGGGAGCAAGCCTCTGATGTGGCTGTCGATGTGGCGAATCAATGGTGAGGTGCGTTGGGCCACTGGATCCTTCGGCCGACGTGGAGGCAAAGTTGGAAGGTCAACCGGGATGTGTGGGAACCACGTGGATGGCGAAACGACATGCACGTGTGCGTCTGGAATTTCGAGGCGTATGAGCGCGTGGGAGGAGTTGAAGAGCCGGCTTTGGTTGCATCTGGACCGTTTGATCTTGTTTCCAGATCTGAAGGTCTATAATGGGCTGCGCAAAAGGATTAGGGTTTTTGTTTTACCTAGTTGGCAAACAGTACAATTTCTTTGACCTAGTATAGCCAGAGTATGCTCATATTTAGCTAGAAGACCGTTCAAAAGTGAGGCAACTTTTTCAACTTCAGAAATTTGACTTCCACATGTGGCCAGAAGGTCACAAATTTCTTTGACCTGCATAGTATAATTTCTCATCGAGAGATTTCTTTTCTTCAATGAGCGAAGCCGACAATATAAATGCATAAGCTTGGTGGTAGAAAACTTGGAATATAGTTCAACAACAGCCTTCCAAATTGCAGCAGAGGACTCGGCACCAACCAATTGGAGAAGAATATTAGGGCTAATAGTTGAAAGAAGCCAAGGAATTGTCCTCTTTCTTGAATCGCCGATACACAGGATTTATAACACTGGCTCCAGTGGAATCAACCACAATTCGAGCTGGAACCGGAGTAGATTCATCAAGGTAGTTTTCAAGATCATGACCATGTACCATGAGAAGAACTTGCTATTTCCAAAGGAGATAGTTTCAATCATCAAGACGAACGCTAACCTGTTTATTGGAGAAGATATGACCGGAATGCTCACCGGTTACCTGCACCACTTCAGACTCGTCAGAGTGCAGATCGAATCTTTTAACAATTGACAGCATTGCTTGAAGTTAGACAACCCGCAAAGGAACCAACATCGGAAGAGAAAAGAACGGCCGGATCATTGGCGAATGCTACCATATTGAGAATATTCCGATGAACGGAATAGTAACAGAAGCAAACTGATTTAAGAAAAGGGAGAGGAAGATAAGCCTACAATTGAGAGAAACGGTGAAGGGGGAAGTTAATAAAATGTAGGCTAAAAATCATACTGGGCCAGTTCCATTATGATGGTTTTTATAGACCAAGAGTGTGCCTAACCAATTGATATATTGAGCCCAGTTAGTTATGACACGTGGGCATCCAAACTGATTTCAACATAAAGTCAGTTCAAGAAACTGATTCCAGTTGATGCTTCAATAATACTATGTTTTATTTCTACAATAAAAGGGAGAAGAAAGGAGATGACACATCTAACCATTGAGCTAAAGCAAATCTTTGATTAAAAAAAATGACAATGAATTTATTTTATATGTTAGACTGTAATTAATTGCATGATATTAAATATATTTTAAATTATTAATAAAAAATATTTTTTGATTATATTGGTGTAATTATATAACAGTATATGTTTATATTTTTTTCTTAATCCTTTGACTAGGGGTAGCAACAGGTAAGGCGAGAATGATTTTGCATTTCTCACTCCATCCCCAATACCTATGGGTACGATTTCGATAATTCCCAGTAAACATTTCAAGGATTTTTTTCGTCCTCATATCAATCTCTTGCGAATCTCCGCGGGTTTTGATTAATCCTCATAAAAAAACAAAACTTAATACATTAAAACAAACACTCAATATTAAATCTCCAAAATTACAAACATAAATGATAAATTTAATTTTACCAATAACAAACAAACCATTTTAAAACTATGATACATAATTAAAACATTAACTATTTAAACATGACAACATGCACTACTTTAAAAGAAAATATGTTACTAATAATCTACAGTTTCAAATTACGATCCGTTTGTTCTAAAAGAAACTAAATTCGACAATCTTTACAACCATATAAATTATTTTTTTTAATTTTACTCGTACAATTTATAGTAAATTTCAAAAGTTGTTACGATGGCTAATTTTTAAAGCAATATATTGTCTTTTCCTTTAATCTGTGTCTACTCAAAAATTAATAACTCATAATACTTTTAACATTCTACGCCGGGGTTTTAGTCTCGAAAATTTGTCTCGCGTCCTTTTAAGAGTACGTGAAGAGCATCTTATGAGTGGTTTACAAGATTTAAGAAACCGTGCAGAGAACAACATAATCCCATTAGAAAATCAATTATTTCGATGAATTTCGAACGCACATTGTTAGAAGGCATTAATGAAAAATCGCATAATTTTTCTTTTTTCTGGAAAGAACAATGAGAAGTGGAGTATGCAATTGTTTTGGCAAAAAAGAGTATGTAAATTTGTAATTGGTGCATCTTTGATGATAGAAGGATGCAAAGGTAGGGAATGGACCAGCGTGTATGAATGAGAAAGGGAAACCAACGTGTTCGTCTGCCCATTCATCTGTCTTCTCCGCACTCTATTCATTGAACTCGGACGTCTCTTTTACTCTATCCTCTCCAACCCAACCTACCAACGTGATCGATCGATCAGATTATTAATTCTCTATTTAACTGTAATTGAGAAGAAAAAAATAAAAATTGTTGATAATTTTTTAAAAATGGTTCAACTGGTTGAATTATCGTTAATTTTTAATTTTTAACCCTTCTTTCCCTTTGCAATTATATCTCATCGATTCTTGGGAATGAACAAAATTTGATTCGACTCAACAAATCAATTTTGAGTTAATCGAATTAGATTTTGTCAATTCAAATAGCTCATATTCATTTAATATCTCATTCGTTATGTTCGAGTTGAGTATGAGTTTATTCTATATTATGTTTTATTATTCTTTCAATATTGTATTCATTTAATAGGATAGTTATGTGTTGTGTCAGAGATAATCAAACCTAATATAGTTTTATTTTAGCTTAATATCAAAATAAGTGTTAAAACTATCTCGTTTTTATTTTTTAGGTGCCTAAAATTTGTTTTTGTCCCTTATAGTTGTTCAAACTATTATTTTTTTATCAAAATAAGTACATAATTTACCTTAAACGAAAAAATAATAATTTAAACACTTAAAAAAAATAAAATAACACATAAAAAAAGATAATTTGAACACTTATTTTAATATTAAACCTTTTTATTGTTTTTCTTTTGACTTTTTATTTCCCATCTGATGCTTCTGTCGCCCATTTCCGCGACTAATTCTACGGCGGTGGAATTCAACCACCCTCTATTTTTGCATCCGTCAGACACAGGTTTCTCATCAGCTCATTGGCATTGAGAATTACAACCTTTGGAGCAGATCTATGCGGATTGCCCTTTTGGCAAAAAGCAAAATTAGTTTTGTTACTAGTGATTGCAAAAAGGACGATTATGAAGCTTCCTTGCATCCTCAATGGGAGCGTTATAATGCGTTCGTGTTATCTTGGATTTTGAACACCGCCAGTCATGATTTGTCCGTCAAGATTGTGTTTTCCTCTAGCGCCGCTCACGTCTGGTCTATTTGAAGGAGCGTTTTGAAAAAAGTGATGGAGCTAGGGTTTATTTTCTACATCGTGAAATATCTACACTCTCGCAAGGTGATTCTTCAGTTTCTTCCTATTTTACTCGGCTTAAACTTTTATGGGATGAATATCACTCTTTGGTTCCTCTTGCTTCTTGTGATTGTGAGGTTTCTCATTAGAATATTTCTAATCTTGCCCAACATAAGTTATTTCAATTTCTCATGGGTCTCAATGATACCTACTTGGTGATTCAAAGCCAAATCTTACTGATGAAGCCTTTACCCTCGGCCAATCAGGCTTATTCGATGAATATCCAAGAAGAATCCCAGCGTGCTCATCTTTCAGGGATTTCCCCAATTTCTAAAGCTACTACAATATGCTCTGCTGCATCGAAAATTTTTGAGCGTCGTCAATTTAATGGCACGTGTGATTACTATGAAATCAAGGACCATAAACGCGAAAGTTGATATCACCTGAATGGGTTTTCTGCCGATTTCAAACTCACAAAAAAGAAAGGATCCTCGGTTGCAATGGTTGTGAACCAACCTGTTGAATTGGTTCCTACCACGAATGTTGCACCATCACAACCTGCTGCTCATGTTTTCATACCATAACAATACACTCAGATTTTGGGTCTGTTGAACAAAGCTCCTTTTGCAAAATCGACTGCAAATCTAGCACGTATTGCTTCTAATACTGCTCTTGCCCCTAGTTGTTTTTTCTGTTGCTTAAGGGGCCATTCAATGGATACTAGATACAGGTGCAACCGATCATATATTATCTGATTTTCATGGTTTAACTTCTCTATCTTGTGTTTCTCAGTTCAGATCAATTCATTTACCTGATGGTAAAACCACCCCTATATCTCATATTGGTTCGTTTCGTTTTGATTCCTCCCATATTATTACCAATGTTCTATATGTCCCTAATTTTACCCATTATCTCCTATATGTTTCCAAATTAACCAAGGAATTGAATTGCAGTGTTCATTTTTCCTGATTTTTACATTTTACAGGAACTCTCCACCGGAAGGACGATGGAGATTGGTAACGAGTCACATGACCTATACTATTTTTATTGAGATATTTAATTTTGATATAACTTATATGAAAAATATTTTTGGACTTAAACTAATTTGCAAAAATATTTCAAAAGTCCATTAACTTGAAAAATATGTTTGAAAGCTTTTAAAAATGTTTTTGACTCAAACAAATATTTTCAAGTAATTTAAAAGTCCCTAACGGTTAGTTTTTAATGGCTAGTTTTCCAACGGTTAGTTTTTCATTTCACTCTATAAATACAAACCAAAGACACTTGAAGAATAAGATGATGGGCATCTCAAGAGAGTAGAGTTATTCATTGTCTATTTTGTAATCTCTTGTAATTTAGTCCAATCCTAGTGAGCCAAAAAGTGTAAACACCCACCTAGAGAGGTATTTTGTTTATAAATGTCAAGACCTCATAATTGAGGGATAGGTTCTAGTTGATCCTTATAAAAACTAGGGAGAGGGTTCTATCTTAGCCCGTAAAAAGATAGGGATATAAGATTACCCCTTGAGCCGGTAAAACGAGAAGAATTCATTGTTAGTGAATTAGGAAATCCTTAGTATGGATGTTAAGATAGTGGATGTAGAACTTGGTTAGAAGATCGAACCACTCTAAAATCGACCGTGTTAAAATCTCCATCTTTTTCAAATTTTGTTTTTTCAATTTCAAAAAAACCTCAACACCCTCCATCGGCGCTAATTTCAGTTGAAGACATCGAGCCTTTTAATTGGTATCAGAGCGGGACTTAAATCGACGGTCTAACAACCATTAAGAAGATCCTATGAGTGTTTGATCCATTTTTACATTCAACCGACCTTGAAAAGCTATTTTTTCGACATAGGGATTCAAAGATGAACCATCAATCCTCCTCGCACTTGCAATGGTGGCATGCTCACACATTAAATATGAGTAATCTCTAAACTTAATATTTTAGATTATTTATTTGGTTGCTTATTTTTAATTATAAAATATTCATGCATATTTAATTGTTAATTTTTTATAAATACATGATATCGAAAAGAGTTTTTATACATAAGTGTGTTTGACATACTCATCCTTATTTTTGCATAAACTCTAAAAATACTTAGATAAATTGAATTTAATGAATTTTTTAAACTTGATCATTTTTTATTGAAATTCAATAATTTTCTTAAGTGTCAATGTTTTGAGATAAAATTTAAAATGGAATGCATTTATTAAGGGAGAGCTTTTGTTTTTAAAAGAATCAACTTACTCTATTTTTATTTTTGGACTTTAAAGATTGAATTATTTTTGATACAACAAAAAATGGAGAGATAAATTTAAAAATTTTAATTTCAAAAAGAAAAAGAGAGCTTTAAATATTTTTTAAAAATACTCTTTTTTTTTAAAAATTATTTTTCTAAGGGGAAGATTTTTAAAAATTATTTTTCAATTGGTTTCATTATATCAAAAATGTGGAGATTGTTGAGATATTTGATTTTGGTATAACTTAAATGAAAAATCTTTTTGAACTTAAATTAATTTGCAAAAATATTTCAAAAGTCAATTGACTTGAAAAAATATGTTTGAAAACTTTTAAAAATATTTTTGACTCAAACAAATATTTTCAAGTAATTTAAAAGTCTCAAACGGCTAGTTTTTAACGGCTAATTCTCCAACAGCTATAAAATGGCTAGTTTTTCATTTCACTCTATAAATACAAGCCAAATATTTAATTTTGATATTTGATTTTGATATAACTTAAATGAAAATGTTTTTGGACTTAAACTAATTTGAAAAAATATTTCAAAAGTCTATAAACTTGAAAGCTTTTAAAAGTCCTAAACGGCTAGTTTTTCAACGGCTATAAACGGCTAGTTTTTCATTTCACCCTATAAATGCAAGCCAAAGACACTTGAAGAATGAGATGATGGACATCCAAGCTTAATGATCAAGAGAGTAGAGTTCATTGTATATTTTGTAATCTCTTGTAATTTAGTCCAATCCTAGTGAGCCAAAAAAGTGTAACACCCATCTAGAGAGGTATTTTGTTTACAAATGTCAAGACCTCATAATTCATTGTTAGTGAATTGGGAAATTCTTATAAAAGCTAGGGAGAGAGTTCTATCTTAGCCCGTGAAAAGATAGGGATGTAAGGTTACCCCTTAAGCTTGTAAAAGGGGAATAATTCATTGTTAGTGAATTGGGAAATCCTTAGTGTGGATGCTAAGGTAGTAGATGTAGACCTTGGTTAGAAGGTCGAAGCACTCTAAAATCAATCGTGTCAAAATTTCTATCTTTTTCGATTTTTGTTTTCCCAATTTCAAAAGAAACCTTTACACCCTTCATCGGTGCTAATTTCAGTTGAAGACAGTGAACCTTTCAATTTTGAAACTTCAAGTTTTTGCTATGGTAACAAATCTTTTTCATCCTAATGTAGTTTTGATTTTTTGAGTCATGTTGATTCTATTTCTTCAACATCTATATCTTCTTGTATGGTTTCGAGAGGGTTCTATCTTAGCCCGTGAAAAGATAAGGATGTAAGGTTACCCTTTGAGTCGGTAAAAAGAGAAGAGTTCATTGTTAGTGAATTGAGAAATCCTTAGTGTGGATGCTAAGGTAGTAAATGTAGACCTTGGTTAGAAGGTCGAACCACTTTAAAATCTATCGTGTCAAAATGTCTATCTTTTTCGATTTTTGTGTTCCCAATTTCAAAAGAAACCTCTACACCCTTCATCGGCGCTAATTTCAGTTGACGCTAATTTCAGTTGAAGACATCGAACCTTTCAATTTTGAAACTTCAAGTTTTTGATATGGTAACAAATCTTTTTCATCCTAATGTAGTTCTAATTTTTTAAGTCATGTTGATTCTGTTTCTTCAGCATCTATATATTCTTGTATGGTTTCTTCAGATTTTGTTAATAATACAAAATTATGCCATGCTCGATTGGGTCATGTTGTTGTTGCCAAATTGCATAATACTTTTTTTTTTTTACATTCTTTTAAATTGCATGATGAAACTGTTCATAACTGCACAACATGCCCTCTTGCTAAGCAGTATAGGTTACCTTTTCCTTTGAGTGTCTCTCATTCTACCAAACCTTTTGAATTAATTTACCTCCATTTATGGGATCCCTATCGTGTTTCTACCCACAATGGTCATCGTTTCTTTCTCACTATTGTTCGATGATAAAACTAGGATATCATGGATCTACTTGTTGAGGCTCAAGAGTGATGCCGAACTTTTTTCCTCTTGTTCAAAATCAATTCTCTTCTTCTATCAAGACTGGCTGTAGTGATAATGGCACTGAATTTTTTAATTCTGAATACTCTAATATGTTTTCTTCTCTTGGTGTTATACATCAAAGTTCTTGTGTACATACACCCCAACAGAATGAAATTGCTGAAAGGAAACACAAACATTTGTTAGAGGTGGCTAGAGCCCTTAGGTTTCATCCCAATATTCCTTTGAAATTTTGGGGGGAATGTGTGTCCACTGCATGCTATATAATCAATAGACTTCCAACATTTGTTTTAGGTTGGAAGAGTCCCTTTGAAATTCTTTATTATAAGCCACCAAATTTATCTCATTTGCGTGCCTTTGGTTGTCTATGTTCTACCACTCAAGTTCCTTTTAAGAATCAATCCTCTCCTCATGATATCCTTTCGATTTTCATGGGATATTTATCTACCAAAAAGGGTATCTTCTTCTTTTTAATCTTGATCCTAAAATTTTCTTCATCAGCAGGGATGTTCAAATCCATGAGACTGTTTTCCCTTTTAAATCTCCTCTTTCTCCACCTTCTTTGTTTTTCCTCATGTTTTTGGTTCTTTTTTAATTTTTTTGTTCTTGACAAAAATTATGTTCATGTTGTTCCTTCTCCTCCCATTGTGCCTTCACCTTCTTTTAAATTCTGATCATTTTCACAATGATTCTTCATCTTCATTGCTTGCTAATCTGCCCAATGATTCTTCGTCCCCATTACATAATTTTTATCTCTTTACCATAGTACTTTTGTCCCTGTTGATCATGTTTTCTCACCTGATGTTTCAACAAGTGGATCCAGTCAATCTATTATTGAGTCTTTTTTAGCTTCTAGAAAATCTGCTCGTACGGTCAAACCACCTTCATGGCTTAATGATTATGTACAATCTTACCAATATTCAATCCTTCTAGATTCAAAATCAAGTGTGCATTCAATTTCTAAATCTATTACTTATCACTGTTTAGCTTCTCATACACAGTCTTTTCTTTCATATACTTCTCACCTTGTTGAACCCAAATCTTATTCTCAAGCTATAAAAATCCTATCTGGATTGAAGCTATGAAGGAATAGATTTTAGCCTTGGAATCTAATAACACGTGGTCGATTGTTGATTTGCCATCTGGTAAAAATCCAATTGGATGTAAGTGGGTGTTCAGAATAAAGTTTAAAGCTAATGGAGAGGTTAAATGTTACAAGGCTAGGCTTGTTGCAAAGGGTACACCCAATAAGAGGGTGTTGACTATCCTGACACTTTTTCACTTGTGGCTAAGCTTGTTACAGTCAGACTTGTCTTAGCTTTTGCCTCCATTTTTCATTGGCCACTTTTTCAAGGTGACTTATTTGAGGAGGTTTACATGCATCTGCTTGAAGGCTTTGGCAGCCAAGGGAGTCCAAGGTGTGTAGGCTGCACAAATCCTTGTATGGTCTTAAGTAGGTTTCTTGACAGTGGAATTTAAAGCTTACAAATGCACTGTTACATGCTGATTACAGTCAAAGTAAGTATGACTACTCACTGTTTACAAAAAAGAAAGGTTTCATCATAGTTGTAATGCTCATATATGTTGATGACTTTGTTGATTACTAGGAATGACAATTGTTTAATAAAAGATCTAAAGGAGATTTTAAATAAGAACTTTAGAATGAAAAATCTTGATGAGCTAAAGTTTTTTTTTTTTTTTTGGGATTGGAGATATTAAGATCAAAAGAAGTAATTCTGATGAATCAACGTAAGCATGCTCTAGAGCTAATAGAAGATTCACGTTAGGGGAGCTAAACCTACCTTAACACCACTTGAGTATAATCAGAAACTCTCTTCTGTAATTTTTGATGAAGGTTTGGTTGACAAGAATGATACTGATGAGTTGCTACCAGACAAAGTAGTGTATCAAAGGTTAATTGACATACTTATTTACTTGACACATACTAGACCATACATTACATACGTCATGCATCACCTAAGTCAATTTATGCAGCAGCCAAAGAAGTCTCATCTTGATGCAACACTTAGGGTGATTAGGTATGTGAAGAAGAGTCCAGGCCAAAGAATATTGTTGAGTGCCACAAGCAAATGTGAGTTGTTTGCTTACTGTGATTTCGATTGGGCTTCATGTCCCATGATAAGGAAGTATGTAACTAGTTATTGCATTAAGTTAGGAGACTTCTTAGTTTTGTGGAAATCCCAGAAACAAAATACAATTGCAAGGTCATCAGCTGAAGCCGATAATAAGAGCATGACAATGACAGCTGCTGAGATTATTTGGTTAAGGAGACTGTTAGCAGAACTTGGAATTATTGAAATGCGGTCAGCTAAACTGTTGTGTGACAACAAGGCAGCACTGCAGATAGCAACAAACCCAATTTTTCATGAAAAGACAAAGCACATAGAGATCGACTGTCACTTTGTCAAGGGAAAAGATAAAACGAAGGAATTATTCAAACAGAACATTTGAGGATAGAAGAGCAGATGGCAAATGTGATGACTAGGGCACTTGGCACACAACAACATCAATATTTGATTCCCAAGTTGGGGTTAAAAGACATCTTCCAACCATCAACTTAAGGGAGAGTGTTGAATTGTAAATAGCTTAACCATGATTTGGTTAATTAGTAAGAATATTAGTTAGCCATTAGTTAAGTTGTTAAGGCAATTACTTTCTTGTTTAGTCTCGGTATAAATAGTTGTTTGTAACTTAAACAAATTAGTGAAGAATTAATGAAGGCAAAATTCTCTTTTATTCACACGTTTTAACAACTTTAAATTCTACACCCTACACACTAAACCCCTAAACCCCAATCTAAATCCTTAAACTCTAAAGTTGAATGGCTTGCGTAAACTTTAATTTAAGCAAGTTTGTGTGTCAAAGTATTTTCTTTAAAAGATTGTATATAAAAGTCGTAAAGATTGAGTATAATATCCAATAATTGTAATTATAATCAATCATTATACAATTAAATTGATAAATGAAATTTATCTGGACAAGGCTCACACATAGACATAGTAGGTTATAGTCTTATAGAGGTTTTCATGGGTCAGACCAAGCTTACGTATGAGATTAACACATTTCATACGTGTTCAGTTTGTCCGTATTTTCTCAAATTTTGTCTACATCCGTCCATATATATAAATGACTAAGCTAAACACATTTTCCGCTTGTCCATATTAATTTTTAAATTTGTTAATATTTATTTATTTTAATTTTAATATTTTATTAAAAATATTTATACTCTTTTATATAAATAACTTGATATATTTTGTATAGTATTGGTTGTTCACCTCGGGACATGAGAGAGAGGGACAGGGATGAACCTTGACCGTCTGGAGTTCAACTTAATATATTTTTAATACTTAAATTATAATTATATATTATTATAAATTTAATTTATACATAATACAATATACTAATATAAAATAAAAAATATCATATAAATATAATAAATGAGCCAAGTCAGGCTTGAGCCTTGAATGTTGAAATTTGAGTCAGACTTGTATTTTAAATATGCCTATTTTTGGGCTAAATATTTTTGTTCAATTCCTCTCAAATTTTGAGTCAGCTTTCGAATTTGAACAGATATTTTAATTCTAGAAAAATTTAACCTGAAAGATGAGTTTTCAAAATCAAAATATTTTGTAAAAGTGTAAGAACAAAACACAGGAAATAATGAAACATTTGAAAGAAATTTCACACATGATAATGGTGGCTAAATGGAGTGTTAAAGAGTCGTTTTAGACTGTTAAATTGACTAGGGGACGCATGGTACGGCTTGGCAGCTATAATTTTCCAAATTGTTGGAATGAATGCTTTGAATTCTACCTTCATAAAAGTGAATTCAATTTGTATTTGGTCGGTCCAACTTTCTTAATGCCTTTGATGTGCAAGAATAACAAAATATTGGAAGTCCCACATTTTTAGTGTTATATGCTTTATCGCTTTCTTGGTACTTGCCCATCTCTATTCAACTTTGGTCGGTTCTTAGGTTTGTGAATTAAATTGGGTGTATAAAGTTAATTTAATTATTAAAATTAGATTCGATCATATTCAAGATAAAGAATTTACATTTCTACCCGCAATTAATTGGTCTAACAGAATGATGCGTTAGATTTTTTAAATAATGTAAGATGTTTAAATCATAACATGATCTTGTGAATAAAGTAAAATGGATTAGAAGAATCGTCTTCATAATAAATATATATATACATAATTAATCTTGATCAATTAAATAATGGATTAGTTACCGATTGTTACCCTCGAGTATTGAAATGAATAAGAACTGGGCACTCTTTTCTCCTGATGCAATAATATTCGACCTTTTAAATATTGTTGCTTAGAAACTTTAACGAGGCCCACAATCCTTTTTAGAAAAATTACCGTTTGTTACCGAAACAACATCTATATATCTCGTATTCAGTTTTTAAAATACTGGTTTTTAATTTCTTTATTAAAATATATCTAAAGATGCTTCTCCAAATTTAATAACATTATATATAAATTATCTATCAATTTACATATGATATGTAATAAATTTTAAAATATTATTTTTTTCATATAAAATATTTTATTTCACGTGCGAATCTTATTCAAATATATTTTGATTATTACCATAATTTATGAAGCTAATAAACCTAATACTACAACTTCAGTTTATGACCCACTTGTATAATAAATTAACAAGGATGATATAATTTAACAAAACAAGTATGATATAACAAATAAAATTGATCTATGAGATAAGATGTTAAATTCTTAGCAATATATAGGGTTTGAATATAAATTTTGTGAATAAAAAATTAAAATAAAATAAAATTTTACAATATTTAATTTAAATTATTCAATTAATAAATCAAAATTACATGAAATTCATGGTACTTTTCACCAACGGCTGAACACAAGAAGAGTCCGCAGAAGGCATAAGCCCTCCAAAAATTTAAAGTCTGACCCTTTTCAAAAAAAATAATTTGTCCCCACAAAAAATTTTAAAAATTCAAATTAAATTTCAAAATATTTTTAATTAAATTATTTTCAAAATCTTTAAAAGTTACCGTCAATCCTTTTGACTTTTTAAAAATTTCAATTAACCTTTAATATATATATATTTTAAAAATATAAATTTAACTCATTAAATTTTTTTAAAATTTTAGTTTAAACTTCTAATTTTTTTTAACTCTTTCGCCGAGTTTTTTGTGATTTGTCTGCTACGGAATGTGACCCGTACCAGATTTCCTAGTACAAAAGAACCGACATCATCAAACTCTGAATCAACGGCTCAGATTCAACGCAGCCATCATACAAACTTCACATTTATATATTTATAGACATATAATGCATACACATATTATGATGCATATGCATTTCTCTCCCATTCTCACTTCAAAATTCTCTCTGGATTCCATCATTCTCTCAACAACCCCAATCCCAGAATCCTTTGATATTTTGAATTCTAAAATTTCTTTCCAGAAATTTCGATAAGTTTTTGGACGAATTCCGTCGCTAAAAGTGTTCGTTTCGTCGCCTTTTGGGGCGAGATATGATCAGAGTATTGACGAGATCCGAAGAAAAAAGAGATTGTACGATGGCCAATTATTTCGGGGCTTCTTTTGGCTTTGGGATCGGGGGGTTACTGTTTCTGGCTGCGTTGGCGGCGTTCATGATGGTTCTCCCGCTGATGTTGCCGCCGTTACCGCCTCCGCCATTGGTGCTTATGTTCTTTCCCGTTGGGATCATGGCGGCTCTCATGTTCTTGGCGTTTTCGCCGGCGGAGGCTGTGGGCAACGCGTTTTCTCAGACTGTATGACTGCCAGTGTCATGACTCGTCTTTCATAGGAAAGTGGTCGGCAGCTTTGCCGACTATAAAAAATGGAGGAGTTGGTTGTTTTATTACTTATGTATTACATTAACGTTTACATTATTTTGTTACACACGAATTATACATCAATTTGTTGTGAAAAAATGCATAGAAAATAAAATTAATTGTGAATATTCCCTTCATTTAGTGCATTTATTTTGTTTATTTTCTAAATTTCTTCCTCATGTTTGTTAGTTCGGAAATATTTTATGTAGAAATTTATAATATGAGTTAATATTCGATGTGTTCTCGGGGGAAATAATATTATCGGATTTTGTATTTAACAATCCTCTTTCAACCATTGTAGTTTTAAAACGTTATGAATTCCTATAAAATCATGAACGGAAACTGGTTATAAAACGAAACAATCGGTCCAAAAGTTTGATTGATAAATTGTCAGATTACTTAAAAATATGTCACTAAAATTATTTTTGTGATAATTGTTTAAAAAAAATTAATCTTCAATAATAAATCCAAAAATATTGATTCTTTCTATTAGACTCTAACTATATGTTTACATTTACCATGTTAATTTAATGTAATAATTAATGATGAGTCTGCCACCACTTGACGAGTACCGACGAGCACCATTAATTTAATTTATAAAAATAAAAATCTAAAGGTCTCGCTCTATAATTATAAATTATTTTAAAATAAAAAATTAATTAATTAAAATATATTATTTTAGTTTTAGTTTTCTTTTAAACATAATTGGATCAAAGTATCTACCTTAAATTACAAAACCCTAATTTTTGTTCATTTAAAATTTAAGCCGTCGACGCCACCGCCGCTAGCCTCCTGTCACTGCCACATACTCGCCGCCCCTGCGTGGTCGACGTTCCACCACCGGTGAACAACATTTAACCGTGAGCACCGTTGTTCCCCTTCATTTGTATCTCAAAGGTGTCCAATTTCCATGGCCGAAAACGGCGGTAGGCTCAACGACGACAGAGCAGCAGTGGCGGCAGAATGACGGCGGCTTGAATTTCAAATGAGCAAAAACTAAAGTTTTGTAATTTAAGGGTAGGTATTTTAATTTAATTATGTTTAAAATAAAATTAAAAATAAAATAATGTACTTTAATTAATTTACCTTTTGGTTTTTAAATAATTTATAGTTATACGGTGAGTTCTTTAAATTTTTAATCTTTATAAATTAAATTAATGGTTCTTTAAATTTTTAATTTTTATAAATTGAATTAATGGTACTCATCTGTACTTGTCGTTAGTAGTGCTCATCGGTGCTTGTTGAGTGTCGTATAATTTTTCAATTACTAATATATTAAAGAAGTTTAAAAACCAATTGCACGTACTATTATATTATTTATTATAAGGACGATTCTGTCACGCTCGACGAGTACCGATAAACATCACTAACTATGAGCACCATTAATTTAATTTATAAAGATTAAAAATCTAAAAGATAACATCTTTATTTTCCGAATTGCCATGCAGAACTTAAGTAACACTTTCCCCCATTTCTTCTCAAATTAAATTCAGGCATTTGGTTGCTAACTGGAGTTTGTTTTACATATTTGGTTTCTTAGCGATAAAATGCTTTGTGGATCCACCAAATACCGAATTTCCGTTAACTCGTCGAAATTTCCACTCATAAACATTTTGGACCAGCTTGATTTGTTTGATCCAGTTTGGAGATTAACTCAAGTATTATCTTTTTTTTTCTAATCGCAGCTAGCAGTAGAGTATGAGAAAAATGCAATTATTGTCAAAGTTGATACCGATGACGAGTATGAATTTGCGCATGATATGCAGGTAATTTGTGAGTAGTATTTATTCCTCGAGTTCTCTCCTTTCCATTGTTTATCTACTTATGTTGCTCGGACACTTTATTTTTCTCGAAGTACGTATGTCTAACATGTACACAGACATGAGTTTTGGGACATTACTCATATCCGATACTCATGCTCAAGTCCTAATATATGGAAAAACATAAATTGAGAAAATGAACATACGTACCGGATGGACGCTCATATCCGATACTCTCACACAAGTCCAAGCAACCATTAACCAGTTTAAAGTAGCTACTTTTCATTTCATGTCAATTTCACTAGAAATCTTCCTGTCAGTTTAGTATAGTAGAAACTGAATGGAACCCGGAATTCTGTTATACCAGGTTAGAGGGTTGCCTACTTTGTTCTTCGTAAGCCCGGATCCAAACAAAGAGGCAATCCGGACCGAAGGCCTCATTCCTATACAAATATTTAGAAAATATTTAGAAAATATAGAAACTATCTTTCAAAACTGTGTTCAAATTGCGAATTGCAAGATAACATCTTACTTCAGCATTAAATGCAAAACTGAAGAATTTTCCGATGCCATTTCAAAGGGCCTAAATGATATACCCGAAAATGTTTGCGGAAAACTCATGATAACATCACTTAGCAGAAAATCATGTCATTGAAAATGTCAAAAATGTTGTTCTCGTTTAGTTCTACCATAAAGACTACTCTTCAGAAGAGAAAGACGTGTCACAAATCTTCCTTGAGGGTTACTTTCCACTGCCCGTTTTTCAGTTTTCAGCTATTGTCTAGTGCAAGGGATTATTTCCGGTCCTAAGATTCATCAAAAGAAAATCTATTATGCAATCTGAAATATAATTACCTACATATAACTTGTACTATAAATTTAATCTATTTTGGCAAGCTCTGCAGCAAGACAAGACCTTGGCTGATAAAATCTTGAAATCATGGTTTCATCATGTACTTTATTTCATTAGTATGATTGCATTTGGCTCATCTCAGAAAAAAATTATTGGAAAATTGTAAAACTAGGATCAAGAATTTCGAACTTTTTAACAATAAGCGATGGTTAAATCAAAGATAAGGTAGGATTCAAACCACATTGGTACTTTATTCTTCAGATAGCAACGGATGCTGCCAGTTTGGATTAAACGGGAACTTTAACACAAGTTCTAGTACAGTCAGAAGATTCCTTTCTAGAATGATGTTAAATGCTTAGGACTAAATTGCATATTCATGAAGGTTGATGATAGACTTTATGTTAATCAAACTCAGATGTTAATACGATACAGGTAGTATCCAACGAGAATAAGTTTTTTTTCCATGTATTTGGAGGTTCTTTGGAGGGTTATATACACACATGTCCAAATATGTTCCAACTGCCGAACACGAATACTTCAAGAAAACAAAGAATCGGAGAAACATAATGATAGGTTACCTCATATATGAATGCTAATCTTGAGGAGAAGAGAAAATGAATGTAAACTCAATCGTGTGTCTATATATATACATTATATATTTGCATGCTCCAAGGTCACAGTGGGAAATAAGTTCAAAACTTAAAGAATATCAATTCAACCAACTCAGACAAACCATTAAAGTTATCAATAGAACAGCAAAGCTGAAACTGAGTGAACAAAGCTTACCATTTCGAGTTCTTGAGCCATTAAAATACAAGGCCCGCACCATGTTGCATAGAAATCAATAATTATGGGTACCGTTCTCTCCCCTCTTACTAACTCCTCGATTTCTTGAGCTGACATCTTTTTCTGCTCACCCAAAATGCCAATATCAAGTCATCAAATTTCAAAATTTCATTAAAAAAAAAAGAACAGCATGGATGCTGAAAACATTTTCCTTCATAAATGTTGGTCACATACATAATCCTTCCATACTACTCCATATCCCTCCACTATAATATTTTACTAATTAGTTTCAACATAAAATTGTATTGTTAATGAACATAACTTTACTATATACATACACAAATATATAATCCTTTTGTGTGTGTGTATATATATATACGAGGAAGAGCAAAACCATCTGCTCCAGTACCAAATTCCACTTTTCTACATCCCTACAAACAATCTAAAGAAGTAGAATAAATCTATTAATACTCTTCAAATTCCTTTCTTTTTTTGCCTCAAAATTTCATCAACCAAACAGAGAAAAGATAGAAGTTGAATTAATGCACAAACTCCCTTACTTATATGGGAAGATTAATGGGATACGAAAACAAAGAAAAGAGCATAAAATCCCAAGTCAACAATCATCAACTCCACTTAATTTTTCCAGTAATGGTTAACCTAAAAAGATATATAAAATTCATAAAGCCACTTCATTTATCTTCAGCAACCCAATAGTGTAAATGGAAAAACAAAACAAACCCAGAAATCAAAATCAAAAAAGAAAGAATAATAATTACCACAAGATAATCTTCCCTAACATATTTGCCAAGTGGGGGTTTGCAAAGCAGCTTTCTGGGTTGTGTTGAAAGTGTGAAAGGTCTAGCCTTTGTTGCAGAGAAGAAGAGTGGGTTCTGGGAATGGGGTTTTGGTGAAGAGAAAACGGATGAAAACGAAAGGATTGGGCGAGAAAGTGCGTGGATTTGGAGGAGAGCCATTTTTTAGAAGAAGGGAGAAAGAGGTTTAAAGCCTTGAAGGAGTTGCCGTAGGGGTTTAAGTGAGCAAAACTTTTTGTAGATATTCTAATGGACGTGTTTGGCTGCTTGGATAAGATTATGCCGTTGGAGCCCAAACCAGAATAGACGGTAAAAAAATAGTTTAAAAAAGTGTGTGTTATAAATATATTTATTTATGGTAGATATTTATATATTAAATGAAACTTTAATGTACTTTATTATTATGGTTTAATACTTATTGGAATTAGAGTTTTTATTTTATACCTATAAATATAGAGTTTTAAAAAAGTATTGTATATAACCCTACTTTGAGAATATAATATAAATCTCTCTTTGTCTTTCATTTTGTTCTTGTTCATCTATTTTGTTCTTACTCTTTACTTTATTCACAACACGATCTCGTTCAATTACCGTGGTTCTTGTCGACAATTCTTGAAAAACATTTTAACAAGATATTGGTGACTACATCTACCATATATTCAACTTAGCTTGAAAAGTCTGGTATGTTTTACTTATTTATCTCGATATAGTGGATGATTAATTATTCTTAAATTAAATTAAAGTCAGTTTATTTTAATTTATTGTTTTTTGATGATATATCTAATATTAAATATATACATGATTATGATTTTTTTAATGACGTAATTTCTTTTTCTTACCATCTAGGGGTGGTTGTTCAAAGCGGGGAATAATCACGTGTTTAAAACACAATGGAACATACGTGTAGTGCTTCTGCACCTATTTTGAGATTTTTTCTTTACTTATGACTAATATTTGTTTATTTTATTCTAATAATAAAAGTTTGTGTTTTTAATCATGTTTTAAGTATTACATGATATTGAAACAAATATCCGAATCTACAAGATTAAAAAAAATATGGTGATAGAATGACCAAGCGCTACTTCAAGGAAACCGAAGAAAGAAATGGATTGGATATGCCACTTAACAATGATGTTTTCCGAGTTCCACAAGCTATATGCACCTCAACAATTTTTTTCTCATTTACTTTTGCTTTATATATATATATATATATATATATGAGATTAATTTTTATTATCTTACTTTGGCGTTTTGATTTTTTTTAAGGTTCACAAAACACTACGATGAAAATGTGTGATTGCTTCATGGTTCACCGAGGATGAAACAGGTTTTAGTGCGATACTTTATTGGATTGGAAATCATAATAATAATAAATCGATTATATGTTTTGTTTTTTAACACCTAAAACATGTTTTATTATAAAAGGTTTTGTTATATTCATTTAACGCCTAAAGCATGTTCTTTAATTAGTTAATATATTTTTTGTTCAGTTGGTTTAATCCAAATATATTGGCTGGACATCCCGTTCTGCGAGACTATTGGTCTCAAAGGAGGTTTCTAAACGACCTTGAGAACTGGTTTAACAATGCCGAGTACGAGGATTAAATCTTTGTTCTCTGTTGGTTTGTATATATATGTTTTTTAAGGATATTGATATGACGTAAAAGAATTTTTTTGGGTAGATTTATTATTATATTAATTTATAGTTGATCTAATTTGTTTGTTTGTCTTTATAGTACATCAATTACAAATCTTGCAAAAAATTGAGTTTGTGACACTTAATATTCTGAAAAGAATTATTTATCCTGAATCTTAGATGCTGAAATACACCTAGATGCAGATGGTATGGGAAACACTATTAAAGAAGGGAATGCAGAATCTGCTCAAAATAAGGCCAGAGCCATAATACTTCTTCGTCGCCACCTCCATGAGTGGTTAAAATCTGAATATTTGACGGTGAAAGATCCTCTTATTCTTTGGAATAATCTAAAGGAACGATATGACCACCAGAAAATGGTTATTCTCTCTAAAGCTCGATATGATTGGTTGCATCTGAGATTGCAATATTTTAAATCAGTAAGCGAGTATAACTCTGCTATGTTTAGAATTACTTCACAATTGAAGTTATGTGGTTAAAATATTACTAATGAAGACATGTTAGAAAAAACATACTCCAATTTCACACAATTAATGTTGTCATGTAGAAACAATATCATGAAAAGGGTTTAAAGACCTATTGGCTCCACTCCATTCCCTGAAGTAAATGTGACATTCTAAGAGGAAATAATAAAAGCCACATTAGCAATTGTGGTCGCAATTGAGGCCATGAACATAGTTATGGACAAGATGGTTATTTTAAGAATTCTTATAATCACTAGAAGTGGGTTTATAAAGATGACAATAATATATTAGGAAAGTGATTTTTTATGCAATGGTACAAACTATTGATCTCGTACTTTTCATATGCCGAAGAATTATGGATCTTTATCTACAATCAATTGGATATTTTTAATTTCCTCATAACCCTTGAATGGAATAATTCACCATTTATTTTATTTCCTTATAATCTCTAAAAGGAATTATTGATATTTTAATTTATTTTGCTTTATGTTAATTTGTTATATATATATATGTTAATTTGTTTTACATATTATCTTTTGAAGAAATGTTTACTTTCAGAATAAAATATACAATAAATTGTGACGATTTATGCTTAGCAGACTGTGCAAGTACTCATTCTATACTTAAGCATAAGAAATATTTTCCATTTTAAATGCAAGGGGAAAATATGAGTACTATATCTCAAAGTACTAAAATATGAATGCTCCGGAAGAGTAATAAGTTCTTGTGACATTATCTCCATATTCACAATGTGTTATACTCGTCAATGTTGAAAAAATACTTATTGAATTTTAGAGATATTCACATAAATAGATATCATATTGAGACTATTAGTCAAGAGGATGCTGGCTGTCTCCATATTACGAGTATAACTTAAGGTAATAAGAAAATCTTGACAAAATTATATGCATTGTCATCCTGATTATACTACGCAAGAATTATTACAAAATTGAAGCTCATGCTATTGTAAACTAGAAGTTTACTGATAATTATTATTTGGCATGACTGATTAGGCCATCCCGGTTCAATTATGATGCAAAAATTTATTGACACTTCATATGGCCATTGATTGAAAAACTGACAGATTCTTCTAAATAATGTTTTTCATGTGATGCTTGCTCTCAAGGCAAACTAATTAATCGACCATCACCTTCTACGATAGATTATGGATCTATTAATTTTCTAAAGCAAATACAAGGTGATATATGTGTGCCCAGACACCCTTCTTACAAACCATCTAGATATTTTATAGTTTTGATCGATGCGTCGACTAGATGGTCATATGTATCATTGTTATCAACCCGCAACTTGGCGTTTGTGAGGTTACTTGCTCAGTTGATAAAATTACGAGCACATTTTCTAAATTACCCTATAAAGACAACCACTCTTGATAATGCTGGTGACATGTCATTTTACATGCAGCATCACTAATTCGTATCAAGCCAACAAATTATCATAATTTCTCCTTATTACAAATGATTTTTGGTTAGGAACCAAATATTTCCCTTCTTAGAATTTTTGGTGTGTGTTATATATTCTAATTGATCCACCACAACGCACAAAGATGTGTCCTCAAAGGAGGTTGGGAATATATTTCGAATTTGAATCCCCTTCGATAATTAAATATCTCGAGCTTCATATGGGGAATTTATTTACAACTCGATTTATTGACTATCATTTTAATGAGTCAGTTTTCCCAACATTAAAGGGAGAAAATAGAATAGTTGGGTAAAGAAATAAGTTGGAATAAATTATCATTATGATCTACATAATCAACAATGTGAACTATAAGTTCAAAGGATAATCCATTTATAAAACTTAGCAAATCTATTGCCAGATGATTTTGCTGACCCTAAAAGAGTGACTAAGTCACATATACCAACTATGAATGCTTCGATTAAATTTGATGTATCGGAAGGAAAAACTCTAGTTGCTAATGAGTCCAACTTACACCTATAGTGTGGTAGATAAGTAGGTTCCAAAGATTAAAATCCTCGAAAAATAAAAGGAGCCATATCTTATGATGGTCCAATCGAGGAACCAACGAATTATGAAAATCTCTAGAAGAGATTAAAATGTCTCCAACAGAGACATTGACATGACTTAGGTACCTGATAATAAAGAGATCTCAATATATTATGTCATATCTGGTAATAAGTGGAATCGAAATTAAACTGACGTCGATAATACATTTGCATGCAATATAGCACTAGAGATTTTGATGTAGATCATGAACCATTGTCAATTGGAAAATGTAAACAAAGAAATGATTGACCAAAATAGAAAGAGGCAATTGAGGCAAAACTAAAATCTCTTTCAAGAGAGAAGTATTTGTGAGATATAAATGGGTCTTTATGAGAAAAAGAAAGAGAAATCACGAGATATAAATCAAGAAAGAAGTATTGGTGAGATATAAATGGGTCTGGCAATAAAAGACTTAGTTTTTTTTCCTAATGTATGTTGTTACATCCTATTTGTATGAGCCTCTTGATAATAACATTTACATTAAACTTTCAAAAGGATTTAGACTGCTAGAAGCAGTTAATTCAAGTTCTTGAGAACATTATTCAATCAAATTGAACATATCTATTTATGGATTAAACAATTTGGGCACATGTTGTATAATCGCCTCAATGAATACTTATTAGTAAAAAGCTATAAGAATGATTCAATTTCCCCAAGCATTTTTATTAAGAGGTTTAGCTCCGGATTTGTTATTGTTGTTGTGTATGTTGATGATTTGAATATCATTGGGAATCATGAAGAGATCTCATTGACAATAAAATCCTTGTGCATCAATCGACATAGTGCTACAAGACCATTACCTTTGGATCTTTCAAAACTTGATGCCTCTTCAATCATGTGAATAATTGTTATGCACGAGGCTAAGCTGAAAAATGTGTTTGGCTAAACATATCCAGAAGATATGTAAATTGCTTTCATAAGATAAGATGCAAGCTATCTTTTGCAGAGATAATGCAAAATTTATATCTCAATCGAAAGGTCGATACATTAAATGCGACAAAACGAAACATATTTCTTCAAAGTTTCATCTCTCATGATCTTCAGAAGAATAGTATTCGGTGAATCCTTTCAAGTAGTAATTTGAAAGATCTATCCACCAGTGCATAGACTACTTCAACATTTGAAGATTATATTCAAGATTGAATTATAAAGATTCAAAGATCTTATGTGATGTTTTCAAGAGGGGGAGTAAATACGCGTTGCACTCTTTTTCCATTAACCGAGGTTTTGTCTCAATGGGTTTTCCTGGTAAGGTTTTTAATGAGGCAACATGTTATGCACATCAAAGATGTGTGTACTCTTTTTCCTTCACTAAGAATTTTTTCCCATAGGGTTTTTATCATAGTAAGGTTTTAACAAGGCACATTATCTTCATGGATATCCAAGGGGGGAGTGTTATGAATATCTTTATTTATGGTGGATATCCATATATTAAATGAGACTTTAATGTAATTTATTATTAGGGTTTAATACCCATTGGAATTAGGTTTTCCATTTTATGCCTATAGATATAGAGTTTGGAGAAAGCATTGTATATGTCATGACCATTTTTTTACCCAGGTGTGAAAATAGCTCGACGATTATTCTTTGAAAATTAGGGGGTTTTACCTTTGATTCGTTTAATCTTGAAAAGTTAAGTTTTTCATGTTAAATTGATTTTCCATTAATTAATTATGAAAATTAGATTTATCCCTTTTTATTTAATCTTGAAAACATATTGGAGTCGCCACTGACCACTTCGAGGTAGATCAGACACCATAAAAAACAACCAGAGATTCATTCTTTAAAAATTGGGTTCCGAAGTCGGTTACGTGTGGGGAAGGATTAGCACCCCACAAATGCCCGTTATTGGTACCTTTTAATTTTACGTGGCATTTTGAGAATAATAATTTGAATTTAATTTAACCCTTAATTATTAGCTGGATTTAAATTTCAAATGCAGATATCATTTTTACCAGGAAATATATTTTGATCCAAATATTAGTTAAAAAAATGACCTGTTACGAAGCACCCTTATTCATATTCAAAAAATATATTTTCAACATAAAAAGTTTAATGTATGATTCATTATTGTCTTGTTTATTTTAAGTTCTAACTTAAAGAGGCTCTAATTAATTAAGTTATTTTAGACTATGAATATTATTAAATTTAAAGGCCTTTATGATGCAATACCAATTGCTTGAATACCATCCATCTCAAAACCCCTAAATTCCATGTAATATTCACTAATTAAACTGGTCATTCTAATTAATTAAAGCGAAAATCCTAATTGCAGCTCTATTGATTAACTAAGTTATTTATTTAATTCTAAGTTGTAATGTATGCTAAGTGTACCTCTTTAATGCCAATGTTGAGATAACATCCCATTGCAAGCAAGTGGAACACCATCCAAATTTGAGCCCCAAAGTTTCCACCTAATATATATTAAATTGCTACAATGATCTTCCTAATTAATTAATTAATTAAATCTTAATTAAGAACCTAAGACTAAGGCTCTAAACAATTATATCTAAGTGTATCATATGATCTAGCAAATATACTATATGCTTAATTTAAAACATGCATTCAATCATATAATTTAATTACATTTTAAATTAAACAATTAAATAAACATGCTAAATTGAAAGAAAACCAAACTATAGATTTGATTTTACTTAACAGAGACTGAATCAAGAAATTACAAAACTTGGGGAAAAAACTAAAGAACCCGTATTGAAAGAGCGCGGACCCAACCTGGCTCTGTTGAAATTTCACGGGTCATCCTTGACCTAGTACCAAAACGACATCATTTTGGATTGCCTATAAAAGGCCCAATCTGAGTCTGGCTCGGTCATTTTTCCCTTTCCCATTCTCTCTCTAACCCAAATATGCTCCCCCTCTCTCTAAAACCTCTCCCCACAAACACATAATAACCCAGATAAACTCATCAAAATGGATCTAAACCAAGGGTTTTGGTTTGAATGTTCCTCCGAGTTCATAAGAACCAGATGAACTTCAAACATTTCGGCCAAACTTCACCATAGCCATCGCCATCAGATATTCAACCACCAACCTCTGATCATCCTTCATCGTTAGCCGACCGCCGTATGTGATTCCTGATCACCAAGCGGTCCTTCATGCTCTGCCGCCGTTCAAACCTAAAATCCCTAAAATTTTGAATTTATCATTTTTCAACCTAGATCTAACATTGGTTCGATAGAACCACCAAACTTCACCCTCCTAGGATAAAAACTACCCAAAACCCTCCCCTTATTCAACCCCGCCATGAAAATCAATCTCCGACCACCACTAAGATAAGCTCCGATTTCTTTTACATTTTTTAGTTTTTATTTCAGCTTGTAAGTATGGACCTAAACTAATATTTTCCTTTAATTTGCAGGAATCGAAGCTGAAAAAAGGAAAATAACTTTCCAGTGATTGACCGGCGATGGTTTGTGTCCCCAACGTCTATTTGAGTCCTTGAAGTCTGTTCGCCTTCCAAGTGCTGCTTTGGCTTCCATGGCGATTCAGTTCCCGAGGTGGTAAGCCTCATCTTCTCTTTTATTATATCTATTATTTTTATTATTATTAGTTTAATAATGGTGGTTATTAATGATTATGGTTAATCCTCTAACATATTCTCTCTCCTACTATTTATAGGGGAAGGTGGGATCTGATTAAGGATGATGTCATAGCCATGATGTCACAGACAACTATATTACGAAGAAACACATATCCGAGTGAAGGCTAAGAGACTGTTAAGTGTTTAAAAGTACTATTTTTATAATCCTTTTTACTCAGTTTATTGTTAAACTTAGGCTCATTCTAGTTGCATTTTTAGTCATTCACGCATAATTGCATAGTTTCCTTCACCGTCATGCTTGATTTCATAATCTAGTTATTTTTGTGGAAAAAGATACTGTGGATGTGTGTTTTTGTGTGCAGGGTCAAATTGCCCAAGCAAGTATGAAATTACTGAGGCAATTGAGGATAAGAAGAGGAGCTGCCGATTTTGAAGATAGGATAAATCCTATAAATTCGAGTTAATTACGAGAAGCAAGGATAAATCCTAGAAGAGTTGGAGTTCCATGAAGAAATCAAAAAGAGATTAAATTTCAAGAGTTTTAGAAGAATAAAAATATAATAATAAAAGAGATTTATTTCTTTTATTCTATTTAATTCCAACTTAACTTCCTCCTTAATAAAGACTTTGACCTATCCATCTCCTATAAATAGAAGCCCTTGCTGCCAACTTCAAGAGGATGTTCAACTAGAGAGAAAAACCAAAAGGCTGTTTGAATTCTTCTTCTTCTTTCTCTTTGTTCAATTAGATTCATGCTAGGGAGTTTTTATCTTGTGCTTATTTTGCACCCGACCATGAACTAATTTTATTTGACTTGGGTTATTGTGTTTTTGTGGTTGTGAGAACGATTGGATTTGTTTAGGTATTTGAGTTTGCAATTTTAATTCAAAGTTTGTTCATTCTTGGTTCTTAATTTTGCGAGTGAATTGGGAGAGGATCTCATGAATTCATCCATTTATCTAATATCAGGAGAGTTAGATTCAAGAAACGAATGGGCATGGTCTTTATTCAATCAATTGATGGTGAAGACTAATTCGACTTAGGGATAAGTTGCGAATTTCAATGGCTAAAAAGAGCACAAGATAGGTTGTTGTTGACCCTTGGTTCACGTAGGGATGTATTGTCAAGGCATGCACAATTAACAGTGTTTCGAGTTAGGGATAATGAGAAACCATAGAAGAACGATTCGCCGAACTTTGAAGGTTGTCGCCCAATTGCCCAAGCAATCGCTCCATTCCCAATTGCCCAGGCAATCACAGAATTGCCTAGGCAATCCGACTGGATTCAATTGATGAGCGATTGAGCTACTCCAGCACTCAATTACCACGACGTTCTATTCAACTATCATGCCACGACTCATGATAACCCGACCTACTCTCTTTTATTCGATTACATCTTTTTTTATTTAATTGCTCTTTTATTTTCATGTTAATTAAAACTCCTACAATCACCAATTTGTGCTTTTACTTTCAGTGCGAGAAGTTAGATTTCTGAAGTAGCACCAATCCCTATGGAGACGCTATCTATTCTATACTATAACTTGTGACGTGTACACTTGCACTACTTGCGAAGCACTCAATACGCGCAACAGGTTTTTGGACCATTGTCGGGGATTGGCAATAACGACTTTGATTTTAATTTCTTGTACCTTTGTTTCTTTTTGTTTTAATTTTGCTAATAGATTTCAAGGGACTAACATTCTTTTGTTTTGCATCTGTGTATGACCTGGGTGAGACCAACATCACAAGAATACCCACTTGAACCTGAGATAGGACGAGTTTCTTCATAGAAATAGATGTGAACAATGAGCAGCAATGGTAGAACAACCTATTAATCTAGTCGACAATCTAAAGCCGACAACAATCTAAATGTCGTAGCAAGATGAGAAGGAGATCAAGTCGTGCAACCTGTTCGTAACAGACCTATCCGAGACTACTTAGAGGAAGATCTCAATGGTCTCAATCCAGGAGTTGTCGCACCTGAAATAGTAGCCGCCCACTTTGAATTAAAAACCTGTGATGTTCAATATGATCAACACAATTGGTCAATTTGGCAGCTTGACAACTAAAGATGCCATACAACATCTCAAATCATTCATGGAGATTTGTAATTCATTCAAGCTACAAGGAGTCTATGAAGATATCCTATGGCTGAAATTATTTCCCTATTCACTGAGGGATAGGGCAAAAACATGACTAAATAGTATTCCATCCGGATCTATAGGATCTTGGATGAATTTGTGCCGTGATTTCATTGCTAGATTTAGTTATACAAATATGACTGATAAGTTGCGTAATGATATTACTTCTTTCCAGCAGGCAGATGATGAATCCATGCACAAGGCTTGGGAGCGGTACAAAGAGCTTTTACACAAATGTCCCATGCATGGATTCCCAGTGTGGACATAAGTGATGATTTTCTACAACTCAGTGAACACGCCGACAAGGATGATGCTAGATGCCTCGGCAAATGGCATACTTCTCGACAAGTCACATGAGGAAGCGATAGAGATTCTGAACCGTCTTGCCAAGAACGATTATCAGTTCCCAACTACCCGAAGGGGAATAGTCAGACGAAACGCCACAATAAATGAGCTTGATTTATCGGGATCTATTTCCGCACAATTGGCCACTTTAACCAATATGGTTAAGAACATACAATGACCTAGAAACACACATGAGATCAAGGTAGTAAATTCAATTTGTGATTTATGTAATGGTAACCATGATTCTTCTAAGTGTCCGCATAACCCAGAATGTAGCTTTTACATTGGAAACTACAATCGGAACAACAATGTGACGTCCAACACCTACAATCTAGCCTGGAGAAAACATCCAAAATTTTCATGGAGTGACCTGAACAATGCTCTTAACCAAAATTTTCAGAATACACAAGCATCGGGATTCCAACAGAACATGCCTCGGCAACAGATGCCATAGCAATAATCGACACCATCCAGTTCTTTGGAAAATTCTCTTAATGTTTTCATGTTAAAAACTGAATCTTATATGTTTGAGAATAGTAATTTCATGAAGAAGACTGATGCTTTTATGAACAGGACATAGATGAGATTGCAAAATCAAGATGCAGCTTTGAAATCCTTGGAGACACAAGTCGGGCAATTTACTCAGAACTTGAATATGAGACCACCAGGCGGTTTACCTAGCGATATTGAGGTCGCCAAAGGAATAGGCCATGAGTAGTGTAAGGTGATCACCACTCGGAGCGGACAAAAGCCTAATGATACACCTGCCCAGCCAATAAACCGACTAGGAGAGCAATCCATTGCTCAAAAAGAAGTAATCAACGAGAACCCCTCATCTAAAATTGTTGAAACAGAAATTGCCCAGGAAATTCCATATGCCCATGCAATTCCAATTGCCGCGGCAAGTCCAATTACCCATGCAAGTTACGATGAAAATCCTAGAAAGAAGGATGAGGAGATTCAAATTCCACCACTCTTCCCACAAAGGTTAAAACAACAAAAGCAAGAGTATCAATTCAATAAATTCCTTGACATCTTGAAACAAGTTCACATCAATTTGCCGTTGGTTGAAGCAATAGAGAAAATGCCGAACTATGCTAAGTTCCTTAAAGATATTGTCGCTAATCGAACAAGGCTAGTAGAGTTTGAAACAGTTGCTGTGACGGAAGGATGCATGGCCATGTTGCATAACCTCACGCCACCTAAACTTAAGGATCCCGACAGTTTCACTATACCTTGTGTAATCGGAAATTACTATGTCAGGAAGGCATTATGCAATCTTGGAGCAAGCATAAGCCTCATGCCGAAATCTATTTTCCAGAGATTGGGAATAGGGAAGGCAAGGCCAATAATAGTGATGCTACAACTTGCAGAAAGATCCTATGTTCATCCAGAGGAAAAAATTGAGGATATTCTGGTAAGAGTTGATAAATTTATTTTTCCCGCTAATTTCGTTATTTTGGATTGTGAAGCAGATGAGTTCGCACCCATTATTCGTGGGAGACCGTTTTTAGTAACAGGGAGGACCTTGATCGATGTCGAGAAAGGAGAATTCACTATGAAGGTAAACGACCAGCAAGTGAAGCTTAATGTTTTCCAAACCCTTAAGCATGTCAACGATCCAAAAGAGTGCCAAGTCATTCAAGCCACAACTGAATTCAATTTTGACATAGAGGAAGATTGCCTTAACAATTACCTCGCAATTGTATTGCCAAACCTAAAGAACTTGAAGAGCCGAATGATGAAGAGCAGGATGAAGCCAATTGGATAGCAAGTTGTCTAGGTAAGTATTTTGAACCATTGGACTACTCAGGTAAGGAAGGTAAAATCGAAAAACCCTCTATTGAGCAACCTCCTATTCTTGAAGTGAAACCATTTCCAGGGCAATTGAAATATGCTTATTTGGGAAACGATAACACTTTGCTTGTGATAATTTCTTCTAAGTTACAACCTGAACAAGAAATGAGGTTGATAGACATGTTGGCATTGCACAAAAAAGCAATAGGATGGACAATTGCTGACTTAAAGGAAATTAGTCTGGCAGTGTGTATGCACAAAATTCTATTGGAGGATGATCACAAACCAACAATTGAGGCACAAAGGAGGCTTAACCCTGCTATGAAGGAAGTCGTGAGGAAGGAAATCATCAAATGGCTTGATGTCAGTACCATATATCCTATCTCCGATAGTACATGGGTAAGTCTAGTACAATGTGTACCGAAAAAGAGAGGCATAACTGTGGTAAGAAATGAAAGCAATGAACTTATCCAAACTAGGACTGTGACCAATTGGAGGGTTTGTATAGATTATCGTAAGTTAAATAAATCTACTATGAAAGATCATTTTCTTTTACCCTTTATTGACCAAATGCTCGATCGTCTTGCAGGTAAACCCTTTTATTGTTTTCTTGATGGTTATTCAGGTTATAACCAAATCGCCATAGCTCTGGATGATCATGCAAAGACCACCTTCACATGCCCGTATGGTACCTATGTTTTTTTGAAGGATGCCATTTGGATTATGCAATGCTCCGGCAACTTTCTAGAGATGTATGGTGTTAATTTTCTCTGACATGGCGGAAGATTTCCTGGAAATCTTCATAGACAATTTTTCAGTATTCAGAGACAACTTCGACAATTGCCTCGGTAATTTGGAGAAAGTGCTAACAAGATGTGAAGAATCTGATCTAGTGCTCAATTGGAGAAGTGCCACTTTATGGTAGATGAAGGTATAGTGCTCGGTCACAAGATCTCATCCAAAGGAATTGAAGTCGATAGAGCCAAGGTGGAAGTGATAAAAAAATTGCCACCACCAAATTTGGTCAAAGGAATTTGAAGTTTTCTTGGTCATGTAGGTTTTTACAGAAGGTTTATTTATAATTTTTCCAAAATCTCTAAACCTTTGTGCAACTTACTTGAACAGGACAAAGCTTTTACTTTTGATGATTCATGCGTCCAAGCATTCAAAACCTTTAAAAAGCAACTTGCCTCGGCACCTATTGTCGTCCTGCCCGATTGGACCTTACCTTTTTAACTCATGTGTGACGCAAGTATTTCGCGGTATGAGCTGTTTTAGGGTAGCGCACAGGTAAGACTTTTCATTTAATTTACTACGCTAGTAAAACTCTAAATGGTGCACAATCAAATTACACCACGACGGAGAAAGAAATATTAGTAGTAGTTTTCGCATTTGATAAGTTTCATTCCTAATTGATTGGTACTAAGGTAATCGTTTATACTGTTCACTCGGCAAAAACTTGTTGCGCCTATTGAGTGCTTCGTAACTGGTGCAAGTGTACACTTCACAAGTTATAGTATAGAATAGATATCATCTCCACAGAGATTGGTGCTACTTTGAAAATCTAACTTCTCACACTGAAAGTAAAAACACAAATTGGTGATTGTAGGAGTTTTAATTAACAAGAAAATAAAAGAGCAATTAAATAAAAGAAAGATGTTATCAAATAAGAGAGTAGGTCGAGTTATCGTGAGTCGTGGCGTGATAGTTGAATGGACCGTCGTGGTAATTGAGTGCTGGAGTAGCTCAATCACTCATCATTGAATCCAGTCGGGTTGCCTGGGCAATTGGGAATGGAGCGATTGCCTGGGCAATTGGGTGATAACCTTCAAAGTCCGGTGAAGCATTTTTCAATGGCTTCTCTTTATCCCTAACTCAAAACACTATTAATTGTGCATGCCTTGACAATACATCCCTGTGTGAACCAAGGGTGGACAACAACCTATCTTGCGCTCCTTTTAGCCGTTGAAATTCGCAACTTATCCCTAAGTCAAAGTAGTCTTCACCATCAATTGATTGAATAAAGACCATGCTCATTCGTTTCTTGAATCTAACTCTCCCGATATTAGATAAATGGATGAATTCACAAGATCCTCTCCCAATTCACCCGTAAAATTAAGAACCAAGAATGAACAAACTTTGAATTAAAATTGCAAACTCAAATACCTAAACAAATACAATCGTTCTCACAACCACAAAAACACAATAACCCAAGCCAAATAAAATTAGTTCATGGTCGGGTGCAAAATAAACACAAGATAAAAATTCCCTAGCATGAATCTAACGAACAAAGAGGAGGATGAGGAAGAATTCGAACAACCCTTTGGTTTTTCTCTCTAGTCGAACATCCTCTTGAAGTTGGCGGCTAGGGCTTGTATTTATAGGAGATGGATAGGTCAAAGTCTTTCTTGATAAGGAAGTTAAGTTGGAATTAAATAGAATAAAAGAAATAAATTTATTCATCTTTTTACTAGAGCCAATTTCGCGCACCTCTAGTAAAACAAGCAATTTCTTATTTTAATTTTTTTATCGACTAGAGTAAATTTCGGGTACCTCTAGCGATATCTGTAATGTGCAACTACTAGAGCCGGTTTTGGGCACCTCTAGCAAGAAATTAACTTTTAATTTTTCAATTTAAATTTACCCAAATTTTAAGCAATCTATGTTCACCAAGTTTCTTTCAATCAACAAGCCACAACCGTGTTCATAATATTTAGCATCATAGTAACATTCTAAGTTCTTTTCATGCAATCCTAAAATTTAATGGTTCTTTCAATTAAGTGTAGTGGCAAAAATTCATCATTGGATATTCAACAAGTCCAAGAAATTAAATTCAATCAAAGGCATGGCAAGTAACATATGCAACCTATATGTGATTACTAAAGATGAATGCAAACTAAGAATGAAATTAACTAGAAACAAACACCCCCCAAACTCGAGAGAACCATTGTCCTCAATGCATGCAAAAATTAAAGTAAAATGCAAATGAGTTAGTCGAAAAAGGTCTTCACCTTGAATGATGAGTTTCTTTCGGGCCGTTTTCTTGATTCTTTTTTCGTAGAGTGGTGGTTGGATGTGGGTGGCTGGTGGTGCGGCTTGAACCTCTGCAATCTCCTTGTTGGCTTCAACCTCATCATCAGCCTCTTCAATGATCAAAGCTCTTCACTTTGGCTTTAGCGGTGTGACCGGTTGTGATGCTATGTGTTCGGAGATGGACTCGTCCGAATTGGTAAATCCATGTAGGGATTCAGTGTGAGTTGGTTCGGCCATATGTGCTTTACCTTTGTCGTGTGCGGAAGTTGCCTCGGCAGAGACCAATTAAGGGTTGCCACATGTCCTTTTGGACACAAATTTGGGTGGGAAAAGAGTTATCAGACCCAATTTATGTTTATTGGGTTAAAATAAGCTGTAAACATGTTGACAGATTTATAATAATGGGCTTTAGGATGTAATTGGGCTTTGTAATGAAAAAAGGACTTCAGACATTATAACATGAATTTTTTGGACTGAATTTTGGTGCTTTATTTATTTAACATTTCTATATATACTCGTACTCGGGTAAAATTAGGGTATTACAACTGCATCTCTTTGCTCATCGCTATGGAACAAGAATTAAGCAAAGACTATAAAGACAAGAATTTTATCCGAACCTACCAACTGTCATCTGAGCTGCAAGTTCTTCTCATTATGAACTTTTCACCCCTTCTTTTCTCTTTAGAAAACGTGAATAAGTTCTTCTTATTAGGAACTCCCAAATCCTTCTACCAAGGCTAACTGCGAAGTTTGAACTAGTTCTTTTCATTAGGAACCCATTCATTCTTCTTAGCTGTACTGATCTACCTCTCTGCAAAAGTGTTGAACAATTGAGCTCTTCTCATTAGTAACTCACCGTTCTTCTTGAAAACACTGATCTGTCTCTCTTCAAAGATGTTGAAAAAGTGAGCTCTTCTCATTAGGAACTCCATGTTCTTCTTGAAAACACTAATCTGCCTCTCTATAAAGGCGTTAAATAAGCAAGCTCTTCCCAGTGGGAACTTTTAATTCTTCAAAAGTCAAACTCTTCTCATTATTAGTTCTCCATTCTTCTTGAAAATGTTAATTCACTTCTCTGTAAAGGTGCTGAACAAGCGAGCTCTTCTCATTAGGAACTCCTCATCCACTGTTGAAAATGCTCATCCTCCTCTCTGTAAAGGTGCTGAACAAGTGAGCTCTTCTCATTAGGAACTCCTCATCCACTGTTGGAAATGTTGATCCACCTCTCTGTAAAGGTGTCGAACAAACAAGCTCTTCTCATCCGAAACTCCTCATTCTTCTTGGAAACATCGATCCACCTCTCTACAAAGGTGTTGAACGAGCAAGCTCTTCTCATTAGGAAATCTTCGTTCTACTTGAAAATGTTGATATGTTTTCATATATGACTTGAAAAAGTCGGAACTATCATTAATCTTTCAGTATTAATCACGAGGAAAATATACGAATAAAACTTCAAATGCTCCTCCAACAAGCGACACTGAAACTTTTGCCTCCTTATAAATCTTGAACAAGCTCTTCTTATTATGAACTTCTCAATATTTTTGCACAGGCTAACCGCAAAGTCTAAACCAGTTCTTCTTATTATGAACTCATTCATTCTTCTTGGAAATGTTGGGCCACCTCTCTACAAAGGCGTTGAACAAGCAAGTTCTTCTCATTAGGAACTCACCATTCTTCTTTGAGAACATTAATCCACCTCTCTGTAAAGGTTTCGAACAAGTTCTTCTCATTAGGAACTTCTCATTCATTGAAGGGTGAACTCTTCTCATTAAGAGTTCTTCATTCTTTGTTGGGCGAACTCTTCTCATTAGGAGCTTTGTATTCTTTGCTGGGTGAGTTCTTCTCATTAGGAACTTTATATTCTTTGCTGGGCAAACTCTTCTCATTAAGAGCTCTGTAATCTTTGCTTGGCGAACTTTTCTCATTAGGAGCTCTTCATTTTTTGTTAGGAATGTTGATTCACCCCCTCCTATAGGAAAAAATGGGACTCGAAAAAAGAAATATCATCAATTAATAAGAATTCAACTTGAAACCATATGGAATATCTTTAATTTCCCGCTTGAAGCATTGAGATCTTTAGATCCACTGTTTTATCTGTCTAATGTGTCTCGATCTTTCAGTCTAAAACTCATATCGTCTCTTTTTTTCTTCATCTGTTGATTGATCTCCTTCTATGCTTGAAATTGTAATCACTAATTTTGTCCAGGGTGGACCCGCTTTATTTTCATTTTTAATAATGGGCTTATATATGTGCTACTACTATCTATAAAACAAAATATGAATTATGAAATTTGTTTAATTTTAACTATCTTAGACTCCATATATATGCACGTGATTATCACTAAAATTAAAAAAAAATCAATCAAAATACTACTATTGTTGTTTGTTAATATATCTATACCCAATGCTCCATCATGTTTTTGTTATTTGTTATCGAAAAACCTCTAAATATGATACTATATTATTTCCTTTATGTTATTTTAATTACTATCGTTGATAACTTATTATTATTACTCTATGTTATAGTTATTATTATTGTTGTTAATATTATTATTGTTATTATTATTAGTGCCATAAACTAAACTGAAAAAAATCAAAAAGATTAATAATTAAACCCAATAAATAATGTTAAATAAAAAGCCCTAGTCTATTATATATATCAGTCTATTTTACACAAATACACAATACAATATGGCCCAATAGGCCCGTAATTACATCAGAAACCCTACGCCTAATATGGTTTTCCTCCTTCTTGCCCAGCCACATGATGCCTGTTAGATCTGAGGGCACACCAACGGCCGAGATGTGCGCGAGGAAGCTTCTAAAATTGCCACACGCCACACGCGCGACCTTTAGCATCGCTCACGCGCGTGTGCAACCCACGCACTCTTTGCGGCTCTCCAGATTTCGCGTCAACTCCTAAACTCCCAAGCCGAGCCAACTCATCTAGTGCCACGTTTGCCACCATGTCGACCGAAGGAGCCAGTAACCCAACGCCATGTCACCTTCGCCTCGCCATGCCAGCAGCTTCTGGTCCCCTCATCTCCTCGCGTTTGGCCACTATGCACAAGAAAACAAAGTTGTCAAAAGGCTAGATGCGCAACAAAAATATTCCAACGGATTTCAGGGAGGCAAACAAACATATCAGAGATGGCAGAGACAAATACAAATAAGAATAAAGCAGCCAATGAGATTTTTTCTTTTAATTTCCATATAATGCTAAAAAATTTAAGTCAGGGACATATAACCCCAATCCCTAACCATTCAAAACCCTAAGTTGAAAGGGGATTATTCAGAGCAATAGAAGCAGCAAAAGCTTCAGTTTTCAAAGGTATAACATCATCTTCTCTTTTCATTTCAGAGCATACATATACAAAACTAGGGTTTAAATTTTTTTACCTTCGACCGCTCGTTTCCTCTTGTCTTTTTCTTTTCCTCGTCGACGACAAGCCCTCCGGCCTGTGTATGGCCACGTATGGTGACTCGATGGGCGGGAGAGGCAAGCAATGCCTTTAGCCTTTTTTCAAAAAAGTGGTTTTTAGATATGTTTTTCAGTTTAAAGGAGGGGTTTTCTAGTTGTTTTCAAAGAACAAAGGGCATATCTGGTTTTATAAAAGAAAATGGAGTAGAACACAAGGGTTAGCAACGGTTTCTAGGTTTGATGGCCGAAATCTGGGCTTGGGGATGAACACACGGCGGTGTTTATCCCATTTTGGAAAGAAAAAAGAGGGGATAGGAGAGAGTTTTCGGTTATAAAGTTTTTTGTTTTAAAAAATGTGTTTTATACCCGAACCATTTTAAAAACGGGATAATATCCTCATAAATCCTTCGCCCTAGCTTATTTACGCATGCAGTCCTTCCGCATGGGAAAATCACAGTATCAGTCCCTCCGCATGGGATAATCACGAGTCCAAGCTATTTCTTATTTCAAAACCCTCTCCCAGGTCCCTGGAACTTTCAAAAGCTTTTTAATCTCGTCCCTTTTCCCCTTTCGATTTGGCCCTCAAATTTTGTTTTTTGTTAATTTAGTCCTTTTTCTAGTGTTCAATTTAAATCTTGCATTGTTATTTCCATTAATTTTCAGCTTTATTTTCTTAATGTTATATCATGTTATTTGGTTATAATGTGAATTTTTTGTTTTATGGCTAATTTTGGGTGTTTAATATATGAGTATTACTGAATATATAGTTTTTATTTAGTATATAATGTATAGTCCTTCTTTAAAAACATATATATATAATATATATAGGTTTTTTTAATACAACTAATATGTAGATTTTTCTTATAATAGATATATAACATATAATTTTTTTTAATATATGTATTTAATACATAATTTCCATATGATGTGATATATGTTTTATATAATATATATTTCTTGTAATATATGTTTTTCTATAAAATATATGTTATAATATATAATATATAATTTTTTAGATAACATATTACATTACATAGTTTCATAACATATAGTGTTTTAAAAAAGGGGTATATAGTATATGTTTGTATATAGTATACAATTTATGATTAAAGTATATTTTCTTAAAAGTAAATACATGTGGTTTTTCATTTGGGTTTAGTTTAGATGTTTGGTCCCCTTTGTGTTTGGGCTTAGGGTTAGCTTTAGCTTAGTGGGCCTTGGGTTTAGTTTTTTGGGCTTTGGGTTGTTAAGTTAGTTTTAGATTAGAATTAGAAAAATTAATTTAATTAGTTTGGGATCGTGTGCTCGTCTCATAGGGGCACGATCTTTAAATTAATTAGATTAATTTAGGATTAGCCTTTTAGAGCCTTAGCTAGAGTAGGGTTCAAATTAATTTAGTGAATTTGAATTTACCCTTGGATGATTGGGATAAATGTTAAATTCATTAAATTAGTTAGATATTTCTTAATTATCATTTAAGATAAAATTGACATAGAAATTAGATTGGCATTTTAATTAAAAGCTATGATTAATTAATTTGATTTATTTTAAATAGTATTCTGGGCTTATTGGAATATTAGTTTAAAATTAATCGAATTAATTATTATATCACAAGATAATTCATAAATTGTTAGGGTTTTCTAGCCTTTTAGGGTTAATTAATTTAGGGTTAATACTAGAATCACCTAATTAATAACTAGATCGCTAATTGGATCTTCCATAACTTGGGCCTTTTAGGTTAGGGCCTTGGATGGGCTTTTGTGTGTTTATCTTTAAGCCTTTGTTTGCCATCCATTTTATTTTTCATTCATATGGCTCATTTAATTTTCATGCTAATGAATTTAAATCATGAAAAATGAGGTATCTATTAATTTCGATATTTGTGTCGTAACAGTCCGAGCCCAATGGATGTTGACCAAATATTTGAATTAATTCTTACCGACTCAAGGTAGAACTAAAACTTGATAAAACTACTACATCACATCTTAATATCTTGTACCATGCAGAAAGGTGAAGTACGGGATTCGAACCATAAACTAATACGACAGTCATGCTTATATGATGTCGGTTTAGTCTATGGTCCGGTGTATCGTCAACCTTATTAATTAAATGTCCAATTAATTCGAATCCATCAACTTGATAAAGCCCGTGTAATTAAGGTCAAGTTTTCAAGAAAGTACACCGAGTTAAATTCAATTCAAATTCCAATAAATTCCATCAATTTGAAAGTAACAAAAATTAAGGTACTGATTCTCGGGCGTGATGGGGGTGCTAATCCTTCCCCACGCATAACCAAATCCTGGACCCTTTCATAATAAATCCCTGGTTTTCTTAGGTGTCTGGCCTACCTTACCCAAGTGGCCGGTGGCGACTCCAAGTTTTTATTGTTTTTTTCAAAAGAATGAAGATTTTCAAAAGTGATCCCCTTTAAAACCAATTTTCAAAGAATGATTTTGGGGAAAATTCTTAGCACCGAACTTGTGAAACCTTTATAATTTTAAAAGATATAAACATCGCTACAACTTGGCGACTCTGCTGGGGAAGTGAATTAGTTTTTACAAAACAAAAGAGAGTTAGGCCAAAAGAATATTTATTGCCTTAAAATGACGGAAAATGTTGGAATTTCAATTGATTTTAACAAGGTCGATTCGTTCTTCGAAATGAGACTAAGATTGCATGGGCTTTGATAATTGACGGACTTCAGATTAATTTTTCATTTAATTTCTAAGGAATCACTGACATTTGTTGCATCATGTTCATCAAGCTCTATACCTGAGCTCTGTCCCTTTAAGTGGGAGTGAAACACCACATACCCACGTGAGAAGCCCTCCACGGGTTGGTAATTCACTTCCAGAATCCACGCCTTCTGACATGTGAGCAGCTCTCCATGTCACTAGGTCGTGCTTTCCCTCGAACCAAAACCAATTTGCAAGCTTGTAATGGGACATAATTGGAGTTCTTGTTGCCTTAGTAGGTAATGAGATAGGTTCGGGTACCCCCGATTAGAACTAAACCATGTGTGAGAATTTAGGAAACCTACCCCATTAGAGCCATGCTGATAACCCTAGCGAACTAGAATTCATGTGGTTAGGTTTGTTTCCTTATTTGGTTGCCTTGTGCTTATTTCATTTTGTGTTTATCTCTTCTCATTTTCGTTTTATTGTTTATCTTATAACTAACGCTTCTTTTTGTTTTCCTCATTTTCCCCTTTTACATTTTTGCATATCTTATCATATCATGAAGAGCATATTGAGTTGGAAATAGTTTGAGGTTAAAGACTAGATCAATGGGAGACTTAGTCCGTAGCAGTGATGAAAAGAATTCTGATGTTCAGATATGGTCAGAAGGGGAGCAACTACATGATGGAGACAGTATTGCCACTGGGTTCAGATCAGCCATGTCAGCCACGACATTTATGAATACAGAGTTCAATGATGTGTCCGAATTAAAGTCGGTTTGGGATAGTTGGGATTTTGAAACAAAGAGTACTTTCAGAGAAGAGTAAGGTGACATTACATACTTGCTAGAAGTTCCAGTTGATCAAGCACTACTACAAACCTTGGTGGGTTTTTGGAACTCAGCCTACAACTGCTTTATGATTGGTAACTTTGACTTAACTCCGACAATCGAAGAATATCATGATCTTATAAATTGCAAGAAAATTGACATGAATTGGGTATATTCTAAGCCAAGTAGAACAAAGCTTTCCGAGGAAAGTTAAAAAAGTTCTCAGATATGTTGTCATCTTGGGTCGAGCATCAAGTCACTACTTAGGAACAATAAAGAGTATCTTAAGTGGGAGGGGATCTTGACCTTAGCGTCCATGCATCCTGTGGGCCAAGTTTAGCGGAATCTCTTTGCTTTGTTGATCTATAGATTGGTACTCTTCCCTCGAGCTTTGGGACTCATCGATCCATCAATTTTGGATCTATTTGATCGTTTGGACAACGAGACTAATCCGGTACCTATAATTTTGGCTAGAACTTTTCTATCTTTTAGGTTCTGTCAAGAGCATGGTGGAGGTCACTTTTGAGAATGCCAGCAGCTTTTGACTGTTTGGTTCTACAGCCACCTTTGGACCGATCCCAGTTTTTCAAGACCCCTTTATGACGACAGGTTCTCGCCCTTAGAAGATTTCCTATGAAAGAATGGTTGGCTAACCCAAAGATCCAAGGAACGATGGCAAGATGTCATCCGAAATCTAAAGGAAGAAGATATAGTTTGGAGAGAACCGTGGTTGTTGGCAAAGAACATTCTCTATAGATGTGGAGAGCATTCACGGGTACCACTACTTGGCCTTTGGGGGCATACCGCATATGCAACTATTCTAGTTTTGGGACAGTATAGGTCGAAACAGTTCGTGCCAGCCACCAAAGGTATAAATGAGTTCAACGTGGATTATGCAAAGGAGAAGGGCTACAAGTCGATGGTATGCAATGCTTCTTTAACTTGGAACAACGCAAGACGGGTTAGGATCGTAAATGCTCCATACATGGTTACTCTCGAGTACAAAGCACGACAATTTAATCATGCCAACGACAATATTCCCACTTGAATCCCGATGGAAAGAGGTCTATAGAGGAGAGATTGGCCATATTTCCTACTGAGGCCGATTTGATGAGGAAACAACTTGAAGAAGAGCGAAAGAGGTACTTCAAGCTCAAGGAGAAAACCCATCAAGAAAAGTTCGACCTTGAATTAGAGAGGACACAATTTGAAGGAGTGGTTAAAGATCTACAAAGGAAAAGAGATGAGTTAGAACTCGAACTCAAGATGGAGAAAGAAGAAATTCATAAGCTTAAAAGGTTGAATAAGAGCAAGAGAGTCGCAGAAGGCAGACCAAGTGAAAGGTTAGAGCTCCGATTGAAGGAAGAGAAAGCAAGAGCCAAGAATTACAAAAGAATATTTTACGAGCACAAAGATCAAGTGCTCGCTTTAACCGAATAAGTGAAGAATCTACGGATCTCCCACTCGAGACAGATCAATAAGGAACAACACCAAAATGAAGCCTTGAAAGATTAAGTGAAGTGTTTGGAAAAATCTCTTTTCAAGCATAAGGGTTCAACTAGCAAGCTGAATGCTAGCAACTTGGAGAATCAAGTCTTGACGACTCGCGTTGATGAGTTGGAAACTGAGGTTCAACAGCTCAAGGATCACGTGACAAGCCTTAGGGGGCGATTCAAGTACGCCCGACGTTGAGTTTCGAACAACTGCACTTCACCGCCTACACAATTTGGAGGCAAGAACAAGAGCTAGCACATTGGATGACTCATATGCAAGAGGTTGCCTGAAAAGTACAGATTTTGGCAGAAAACACTATCAAGCTCCATGACTGTGTGGACGATGACTCCGAGGAAGGAGAGATGATTGTTTGGAAGGGAGATCATTGACCTCGATACTACATTGAAGCTATATGTGTAGTTGGTTCACTTTAAGTTATTGTAACAAGACAACGTTTCCATTAACAAAAGTCGTTTAATGATGATATTTGCCAAACTCAGTGTTGCTCTTTGCATTAATGCATGATTCGTTCATTTGCATTCTTTGTTAAAAGCTAATAATCATCTAATTATTACAATTTCTTGTATTTTTTTTTATTAATTTCCATTATTTAATTGAAAGGATTTCTATTTCAGAAAGATTGCATTTTATTTCTTAAGAATTGTCATCATTCCACACCCTTATCGCACTCGCTCACGGTCAAAGCAAATGGAGGAGAGCTTTGCCAAGTTGGAGGCTGACCTACGTGGCCAGATGGAATGAGCCCAACAAGAATTAAGGAACACCATCATCAAGTCTCAGCAGGACATGATGAAAGAAATATCTCAGTTGCTGCAAGCTTGGCTAGGACCAGATCCGAGGGGCAAGAGTACCATTGAGAATCCTTCCCAAAACTTAGGGGATCGCCCTCATGACCAGATCATCCAGAACCCTCTGCTTGTTGAACCCTCTCTTAATCCCCCACAAGGGGCATATTCCTCGCATATTGTTCTAGCTCCTTAAACTCAACCGAGGGTGACCTTCGGGAATCCTGAAGTTGTCGGGGACAACATCCCAGGCTTTGATAAGTTGGAGAAATTGAACCAAATGAAAGCAGAATTCACTAAGCAATTGGAGGATGCTCAGAAAGACCTAGAAGAAAAGTTTCGAGTGAAGGAAAACGAGGATGGCTCCTATAGGTTAAGTGCTAGGGAACTCAGTTTGGTCCTGATGTGGAGATCCCATATAAGTTCAAGACCCCGATTTTGAAAAGTTCGATGGAACCACCTGCCCCACTGCTCAAATAGTGATGTTTTTCCAGAAGATGGCTGGATTTACCAACAACGATAAGCTCCTAATTCATTATGTTCAGGACAGCTTACTGGGATCTGCTTCGAGGTGGTATAATCACCTAACAATGGCTCAAATTAAGTTGTGAAGGGATCTGGAAAAAGCATTTACTGATCAGTATAACCATATAACTGACATGGTTCCCAATTGACTGTTGTTGCAAGGCATGGAACAAAAGCGCAACGAGACCCTTCGTGAATACACTCAAAGATGGCGTGATGTGGCAGCGTAGGTTCAACCACCGCTTCACGAGCACGAGATCTCCCCAATGTTTGTAGACACATTAAAAGGAACAATATATGATCGATTGATCAGCAATCCCATTAGCAATTTTGCAGAGATGGTCACGACTGGCGAGCACATTAAAGCAACCATCAAGAGCGAAAGAATCGATGGCGGAGATCATTCACGCAAACAATACAAGAAAAAGGACCAGAAGGTGAAAAATAAAAACACCTTCGAGGCAACCAAGAACTTCACTATCACCCAACCCTAGGCCCAGTGGAAAATTCTAGAAACTTCAATAAGAGAGAAGACAGAGGACACATGACGGAAAGGGATGAGAGATCATTCACTCTTTTGCCAATATCTTACAAGGCTTTACTCAAAATTGTACAAGGCTAATTTAGTTCGTCCTTATCATGTTACTCCTTACAACCCACCTTACCCAGCATGGTATGACCCCAAGGTTCATTGCGAATACCATATTGATGTTCTGGGGCATTCGATTGAAAATTGTGTGGCGTTTAAGAAGTTCGTTCAGAACTTAATTCGGACCGGAGTGTTACAATTGGGAGAACCGAGCATGACCAATAACCCCCTACCAAATCATAAAGGCCAAGGCATGAATGCTATCGAATACGAGAACGCCAAAAAAACCAGAGAGAACGTGTTTGAGGTTTGGTCGCCATTAAGGTGGGCTTTCCAACGTTTGTGTATGGCACGCCTCATTGACTGAGGAATGGTGATTGTGGAAAAAGGTTGTGGCCCATATTGTGAATACCATCAATTGGGATATCATGAGATTCAAAATTGTGAGAAGTTCCGTCAACCGATACAAAGCTATGATGGATAAAAAGAAGATTGAGTTTTTTGAAGAAGAGAGAAGAAGGAAGTGGAAGTCTATGCATCGGAGAGCCAAGAGATCAAGTATAGTGCCAAGAGACCACTCTTTCTCAGTTTCAAGCCAAGTGAGACAAGCACACCAAAGGCCCCCAAGATGATAATTGCTTCTTCAAGGTCTTTTCCTTTTAAAGATACGAAGATGGTTCTATAGAATTACACTGCAAGCATCATAATGTCGGGTTCCTATAGATTACATAGAGAAGAGGATATGGAAATAGGGATAAAACCCATTCAAGAAGAACCTTCGGAGCCAAAGATCAGAGAGGTTAAGGATGTGGGGCATCTCACGAGGAATGGCCGATGCTATGCTCCGAAGAACCAAAAGGAACCAGAGGAACCAAAAGGAACTAGAGGAACCAAAGGAGAAAGGCAAGGAAGTCGGAGTTGAACCCGAGAAAGTTTTCAGAGATGACCCACCACTGAAGATTAAAGAGCCGATCATAGAAAATCAAGCACAAGAATTTTTGAGATTCTTGAAGCACAACAAGTATAGCATCGTCGACAAGCTCCAAAGACAGCCAGCTCGAATTCTCGTGCTTAACCTTTTACTAAACTCAGAGAAGTATCATGAGGCCTTGTTGAAAGTTTTGAATAAGGCATATGTTACAAAGGATATCTAGGAGGTTGGATCAGATTGTCAGCCATATCACCAATGTCAATCCCATTAGCTTTGGTGATGCCAAAATTTTGGGGGAAGGTACGAGTCCACCAAGGCCCTAAACATCACCACTCACTGCAAAGGTTATATATTACCGGGCATGCTAATTGATAATGGCTCCACGTTTAGTGTTATATCGTTAGCTACATTGTAGCGACTACCAATCGACAGTTCACATATGAAGCAGTGTCATAATACGGTGCGAGCTTTCGATGTGGTTGGGAAAATAAAAGTACCCCTGCTTATTGGTCCCACCGAATATGTGGTCAATTTTGTGGTTATGGATATCCAGTCATCTTACAACTGCTTGTTAGGGAGGCTATAGATACACTCAGCCGGCGCTGTTCCTTCTACACTCCATCAAAAGTTGAAGTTTGTCACCAAAGGGAAATTAGTAACAGTGAATACGGAAGAGGACATTTTTGCTTCTGTGACTTCGGATACACCGTACATCCATACTGATGAGGAAGCAATGGATTGTGCCTTTAGAGCCTTAGAACTTGTCAACGCAACCTTTGTTGCCAAAGGAAACAAGATTTCATGCCCTAATTTGTCAAATTGCACTAAAATGGTGGTATACGAAACCCTAGGCAAATGAGCAAAGAAAAAGAAAGGCTTGGGAAAGAATTTGCAAGGACGCCTTTGTCCCATCAAGGTGATCCACAAAGTTGATCGTTTCAGACTCGGTTACAAGCCTTTCGTACAAAAAAGGCAAGAATGAAAGAAGAAGCAAGAGCAAAGAAAGGTTAGGGTTAGAGGGGAAGACATTCGATGAGCCCCTATCACCTATGGAGACTTTAATAATGTCTTCATATCAGGTGGAATTCAAAATTCGGAGGTGGACGTCCAAGAGGCAAATCGAGAAGGCGAGAGGTGCCTATTGCACGTATTGAGTGCTACACAAACGATGCAAGTATACACATCATATTGGATTTATCCAGTCATCAATCGGCTGCCACATCAGCTTATCCTTTCTTGTTGACAAATACCCTAGCAACTGGTTCGGCATATCTTTCATGCATTGCTCTGGAAACTGGTTCCGGCCTTGCTTGGGCAATTAGTTCCTGCGCACAAAAGCACACCAAAGCAGTATCTTTTTCCACAAAAATCACCAAGTTATGTAATCAAGCTTAACGATGGAAAGAAACATGAATTAATGCATGAATGACTAATTATGTAACTAATATGAGCCTAAGTCTAACAATAATATGAGTAAAAAAGGGTAATAAAAATAACACTTTTGAACACTTAACACACCCCCAAACTCAAACTATTGCTTGTCCTCAAGCAATGCAAAACTAAAAATTACCTGCCAAGACTTTAATGATCAAGGACATGGTTCAAACTTGAATTCAAACCTCAGAACCGTGGCACAAAGTATGATCACCTTTTAATTTTTCGGATGGCACAAAAATTACCCGGAATCAAACTATAATGCTCGTGACAATGTGTGTGCGTAGTTGTGTACAAGTTGATTTTCAAGATTCTATGTGAACAATAGGCTTTTATCAATTTAATTACCAGGGTATTTATTTTTGTTTTCACTAGAGCCAATTTCGGGCACCTCTAGCGATTCTTTAATGTGCATTAACTACTAGAGCCAATTTCGGGCACCTCTAGCAAGAAATTAACTTTTAATTTTCAATTTTAAATTTACCCAAATTTTAAGCAACCTAAGTTCACTAAATTTCTTTCAATCAACAAGCCACAGCCGTGTAAAAAAAATTAAGCATCATAGTAAAATTCTAAGTTCTTTTCATGCAATCCTAAAATTAAAGGTTCTTTCAATTGAGTGCAGTGGCAAAAATTCATCATTGGATATTCAACAAGTCATAAGCAATTAAATCCAATCAGAGGCATGGCAAGTAACATATGCAACCTATATGTGATTGCTAAAGATGAATGCAACTAAACATGAAACTAACTAGAAACCAACACCCTCAAACTCGAGAGAAGCATTGTCCTCAATGCATGTAAAAGTGAAACAAAATTTAAAAGAAACTAAATAAAATGAATTAGTCGGAGAGGTCGTCACCTCGAGTGATAAGTTTCCTTCATGCCGTTTGCTTGATTCATTTTTCGGTCGATGGTTGAATGCTTGTGGCTGGTACTGCGTGAATCGTATTGCTTTGATTTGATCCATGTTTGCCGAGGCAGGCTCACTTGCCTGGGCATCAGTAGTTGTTGAAGCCATTGTTGTTGCCTGGGCATCGCTAGTTTTTGTTGTCGGGACATCTTTTGTTGCGGTTGCCATGGCAAGTAGTCGGAAGGGAATTTCCTTAGCATGGTGGTTGTGAGTCTTGTTGTTGGAAAGAAAAGAAAACAAGGAAAACCTGGAAACTAAAGAACACTGTAGACAAAATATAAAATATCTCCTAAAATTTCCAAAAATAAATAAAGAACAAAAATAACCAAAAATAAAATAAAGTTCCAAAAATTTAAAACAAAAACTAAAAATTCTTAGAAAGAGCATTTTTTATGCACCTTCAATGTTACTGCATATCTGAGAAAACTGGAGGAGGGTCGTTTTCGATACTTCTTATAGTCCATCCGCACCCTCTATCGAGTGAAAATGTTGCCCAAAAAGAATTGGTGCAATGTGCTTACAGCTACTCCCTTTTGTGTTACCATGGTGGATGTATCCCTCTTCCTTGTTCTCTTGTAGTCCATGTATACTCTCTACCTTTCTACTATTCCTGAAGGCATGAATATATTAGTAGAAAATGTTATATCAACACCCAACAATTTATTTACCTCAATCTCATTAGCCTCCATCATGGTTGGATGTAGCTTTCGTTGTCGTGGCAATTGCTGCTCAAGCCAATTGCCGTGGAAATCAGTTGCCAAAATTCGCTGTAAGTCAAGGGAAAAACCAATTTTCTGAAAAGCTTTATGAATCCAAACATCTTTTTTTTTGCCTCTCAAACATCTCCATCAGTAGAGATTTTGATGGCTTCAAATCTACCAACATCGGTTCCTCAAGACGGTATATACCTGCAATGGACAAGGTGAGTTTTTAAAGAATTCTAAAGGTTCAACCATTACCTATCTATATTCCATTGGCAAAGTATTATCATTTCATTTATCTTGCATGTGGTCATGCAATTGCCGTGGCAACTGTAGATGAGAGCAATCTACAGATTCCTGCTTCAACATCAACGTTATAACCTTCTGGGCATCAGGTTCCTCAGAATTGGTTGTAGTATTTTTGTTCTCAGCTTCACTGAGTGTTGTCGCGGCATTGCTCTGTTCAGGCTCCTCAATCATTGCCGAGGCAATTTTTTGCTCAGGCTCATCATGTGTTGGGCAGTCTCTCTCATTGGTATCCTCTCGACTTGGAGGTTCTAGTTGTTCCCCACACATTGGGGAGCTCTCTTTGCATTGTTCCTTGTCTTCTTGCCTTAGGATTTCAGTATCCCTAGCAACTGATTGTTGGGGCATGTTATCCATGGCATATGTGGATATCCTCAATTGATCTTCTGAATCCCTCAAGGGTGCATCCAACTGAGCTATCCTCATATCCATGGACTTTGATAGCTCTCGAATCTCTTCAATTGATCTATCAAGTCTAGCCATGGAAGCTAGCAACGTTTCCCCCAAGGAATTGGAATGCTCTTGGAAAGGACTATATTGCCATGGCATATCTGTTGCTATGGAAAAATTATCATGGTAAAAAATATTTTGAGCTTTTTGATTATACCATGAAGGATTTTGTTGTTGGTTCGATCTATGGTCCTCCATGTAGCCATATGCACCAGGATTGTGAGGGCAATCTTCAAACACATGATGTTTTCCACAACAAGCACAAGAGTTTTCCACAGTATAGGCTCTTTGGGCTTTTCTCGGTTGGTATAGGTAATCATCGAAGGGTGTAAGAAATTCTTGAGTGGATTGATTCCTATCTTCTAACATCAACTTTCGAATAGTTTTTCTTTTATTTTCCTACATGTTGATGTCCCTTAACTTGTAGCGCACCTGAAATTTTTTTTATAAAACAAACAAAAAGAAAATTTAGTAAAACTAATAAGAAAAATGCAATAACAAAAACAACTAACACCAATTGCCAATCCCCGGCAACGGCGCCAAAAACTTGTTGCGCGTATTGAGTGTTACGCAAACGATGTAAGTATACACGTCATATTGGATTTATACAGTCATCAATCGGCTGCCACATCAGCTTATCCTTTCTTGTCGACAATTGCCCTGGCAAATGGTTCTGGCCTTGCTTGGGCAATTAGTTCCTGTGCACAAAAGCACACCAAAGCAGTACCTTTTTTTCCAAAAAATCACCAAGTTATGTAATCAAGCTTAACGGTGGAAAGAAACATGAATTAATGCATGAATGACTAATTATGTAACTAATATGAGCCTAAGTCTAACAATAATATGAGTAAAAAGGGTAATAAAAATAGTACTTTTGAACACTTAACAGTGCCTCTAGGAAGAGTTGATCAACGGGGCTTTTGAAGAGATGAATGTGGATATGATCGGTGAGGAGAGCAAGGCTAATCAATTTCTGGCCATGATTTGCCCATGCCTCCTAGGAGAAGAGCTAAACAATTGGACCTTTGGGGACGTACCAACCCTTTTTAGGAACAAATCAAAGTAATGCTCAAAACAATCCCGTTACGTTTTCCCGAAAGTAATGGACATCCTTTGTAAAAAGGGCAGCTATGTCATCGATTTTAAATGAAATAGACTATGTCTACATGTTCCTTCTTAAATGGCAAACAAAACATTCATTTCATTTCATTCCATTTCATTTGTTATTTATTTATTTATTCATTCATTTATGTATTTATTTGTTCATATTGTGAGTTATACCTTTCCCTTCCCAATACGCACTTCCAAAATCGTGCAGGCCTCTTAATACAAACTGTATGAATAATGTGGAACCTAATCCTGAAGTAGATTTTGAACGACCCACGTACTTGGCAGAGGTAGAAGAGGAGGATGATGAGATTCCTGATGAGCTGTTAAGAATGATGGCCAGTGACGAAAGGCAAATCCTCCCACACCAAGAGAAAATAGAGATTTTAAATTTGGGGACTAACGAAGAGAGGAATGAAGTAAAGATCGAAATTACCCTGTCACCAAAAGTCACGAAAGGGTTGGTGGGATTGCTTGTAGAATTTAAAGATGTGCTCGCATGGTCATACCAGGATATGCTAGGCCTAAACACAGATATTGTAACACACAAGCTCCCCATTAGGCCTGAATGCAAGCCTGTCCAACAAAAGCATCGAAGAATGAGGACAAACATGTTATTAAAAATAAGAGAAGAGGTGAAAAAACAGTTTGAGGCTGGATTTTTGAAGGTTTCTAAGTACCCAAAATGGGTGGCCAACATAGTATCGGTACCGAAAAGGGATGGGAGGGTGCATATGTGCGTAGATTATAGGGACCTTAATAAGGTGAGCCCCAAAGACAATTTCCCTTTGCCTCATATTGATACCCTAGTTAACAATACCATAGGGCATGCTTGGTTTTCCTTTATGGATGGCTTCTCGGGGTACAATCAGATCAAAATGCATCCCGAGGATATAGAGAAGACCATATTTGTGACCATGTAGGGCACATTTTGTTATAAGGTGATGCCTTTTAGCTTGAACAATGCCGGGGCGACGTATCATAGAGCCATGGTGACCTTGTTCCATGATATGATGCATAAGGAAATTGATGTGTACGTGGATGACATGATAGCTAAATCTCGGACCGAAGAGGAACACATCCAAAATTTGCGAAAACTCTTTTAGAGGCTAAGAAAGTATCAGTTGAAGCTCAATCCCGCCAAATGTACCTTCACGGTAACATCCATAAATCTATTGGGTTTCGTGGTAAGTTAGAAAGGCATCGAGATTGATCCTAACAAGGTGAAAGATCCAAAATCTTTTGCCACCTCAAACTCAAAAGGAGGCTCGAGGATTTTTGGAAAGATTGAACTACATCTCCCGGTTCATATCTTAGTTGACCGATAAGTGCGACCCCATCTTTAGACAACTCCGGAAGAAGAACCTGGGAGTTTGGGATAAAGATTGTTAAGAAGCATTAGAAAAGATCAAGAAGTATCCGACTAATCCAATCTTAGTAGAACTAGTACCAGATAGGCCGTTGATTTTGTACCTGGTAGTTTTCAAAAATTCTATGGGCTGCATGTTGGTGCAACACAATGACTTAGGCAAGAAAGAAATGGCGATCTATTATTTGAGCAAGAAATTCACCGAGTATGAGACACGATACCCTTTGATCCAAAGGTTGTGTTGTGCCTTGGTATGAGCTACTAAGCGGCTCCGGCAATATATGTTGTATCACACCACTTGTTTAATTTCCCGAATAGATCTGTTGAAATTTTTTATGGAAGCACCAGCTTTATCGGGGAGAGTGGCCCGTTGGCAAATGCCTTTGTCAAAATTCAACATCGTTTATGTGAGTCAGAAGGTGGTAAAAGGAAGTGTGGTGGTAGACCTTTTAGGAAGTTGTGCCTCGAACAACTATGAGTCGTTGGATTTCAGTTTCCCAGATGAAGAGTTGATTTATGGTCTGTTCGAAGAGACGTCTATTATCGAGAATGAAGGATGAACGCTTTATTTTGATGGGGCATCGAATGCCCTAGGCCATGGAATAGGGGCAGTTTTGGTCTTCCCCGAAAATGTCTACTACCATTCCACAAGTAGGTTAGAATTCTTTTGCACCAACAATATAGTCGAGTATGAGGCTTGTGTCATGGGAATCTGAGCAGCCATAGAGAGAAAGGTCAAAGTGCTTCGGGTTTTCGAAGATTCTTCTTTAGTAATTTATCAGCTTCGAAAAAAATGTAAGACTAGAGATCCAAAGTTGATCAAGTACTACAACTTGATCCAAGATTTGGTTAAGGATTTTGAAGAAGTCAGTTTCACCTACTTGCCAAGAGAGAATAATCAGATGGTCGATGCCCTAGCAAATTTGGCCGCCATATTCGAAGCAAGCTGGGTGATAAGTGTTCAAAAGTACTATTTTTCTTACCCTTTTTACTCATATTATTGTTAGACTTAGGCTCATATTAGTTGTATAATTAGCCATTCATGCATTAATCCATGTTTCCTTCCATCGTTGAGCTTGATTACATAACTTGGTAGTTTTTATGGGAAAAGATGCTGCTTTGGTGTGTTTTGTGTGTATATGCAGGATCACTTGCCAAAGCAAGGCTAGAGCTAGTTGCCAGGGCAATGCATGAAGGAGACGCCGAGCTAGTTGCCAGGGCAATGCATGAAGGAGACGCCGAGCCAGTTGCCATGGCAATTGTCGACAAGAGCAAAGGTGATATGGTAGTCAAAATTGATGACTAGACAAGCCCACGATGACGTGGAGCAAAGCCCAAACCCAAAGGAATTTGATTTCCATGTAGAGATTAAAGAAGAATTAAATTCCAAGAAGATAAGAGAAGTTCTAGTAGGAATATAATTATAATAAAGAATTATATTCTTTAAAGATAATTTAATTCCAACTTAACTTCCTCCTCAAAGAAGGACTTTGGCCTAGCCCTATAAATAAGATGGAGATTTCGACAATCCATAGAGAGCAAGAGAGGGGAACTTCGACAACTCCAAGGAAGGCAAGAGGAGAGAATTTTCGACAAGCATCTAGGGCAAAGAGGATTTCGACAAGCCTCATTCTTCATCCTTTTCTTTCTTGTTCGATTGGGTTCAGGCTAGGGATTATTTATCTTGTGTTTCTTTGGAACCTAGCCATGAACTAAATCTACTTGGCTATGGTTATTGTGTTTTGTGGTTGTGAGAAACTATTGGTTTTTGTTTAGGTAATAAGAGTTCGCACTTTTTTATTTCAAGGTTTATTCATTCTTGGTTCTTATTCTTGTTTGCGAGTGAATTGGGAGAGGATCTCGTAACTTCATCTATTTATCTAATATCGGGAGAGTTAGATTCAAGAAACGAATAAATATGATCTTTATTCAATCTATTGATGGTGAAGATTAATCCGGCTTAGGAATAAGTTAAGGATTTCAACGGCTAAGAGGAACGCAAGATTGGTTGTTGTTCACCCTTGATTCACGCAGGGATGTATTATCAAGGCATGCACAAGTAGCTAGAGTTTCGACTTAGGGATAAGAAGAAACCATTGAAGAACGCTCTGCCGAACCTTGAAGGTTGCTGCCCAGACGCCCAAGTAGTTTCCCAGGCAACCATCGATTAGTTGCCAAGGCAACCCCGTTGTGCAAGTTGCCACGACAACTAAGTTGCCCGTGCACTCTTTTACCAAGACGATCCAATTGGCTATCACACCTCAACTCACGATAACCTGGCCTATCTCTCTCTCGTTTGATCTCATCTATTCATTTACTTTATTGCTTTCTAGATTAGTTATTAGTTAACTTCCTATAATCCTTTATTTGTGTTTTTACATTTTACAGTGCAAGAGACTAGATTCTTGAAGTGGCACCAATCCATGTGAAGACGATATCTTTTATACTATAACTTGCAATGTGTATACTTGCACAATTGCGTAGCACTTATTACGCGCAACAAGTTTTTGGCGCCGTTGCCAGGGATTGGCAATAGCGACTTTTGTTTTTATTTTCTTACACTTTCTTTTTACTTTTCTTGTTTAAGATTCAAAGGGCTAACAAACTTTGGTTTTGCATTGGTATATGACCAGGGCGAAACTGACTACACCAGAATATCCCTTTGATCCAAAAATCGAACGAACCTTACAAAGACTTAGACGAAGGATAAGAGTAGCAATGGCTAACCAAGACGGCAATATGAATCAAGATGCTCCAGCAGGAGGAGGAGTGATTCTTGCACGGAATAGAACTATTCGAGACTATCTTGAAGAAGATCTTGATGGACTTAATCTAGGAGTTGTCGCACCTGAAATTGAAGACGACCACTTTGAGTTAAAACCGGTAATGTTTAATATGATCAACACAATAGGTCAATTTGGCGGCTCAGCAACGGAAGATGCACGACAATATCTGAAATCTTTCATCGAGATTTACAACTCGTTCAAAATACACGGAGTCACCCCCAATGTCTTACGATTAAGATTATTCCCCTATTCACTGAGGGATAGGGCGAAAGCATGGTTGAATAGCATTCCTGCAAGATCAATAGCATCTTGGATCGATTGCTCGGTTTAATCCTACAAATTTAACTGATAAGCTTCGTAACGATATTACTTCTTTTTGGCAGGCATATGATGAATCCATGTACGAGGCTTGGGAGCGATATAGAGAACTTCTACACAAATGCCCCCTACACAGATTCCCGGTGTGGACTCAAGTAACAATGTTTTACAATGCCGTGAATACACCAACAAGGATGATGCTAGATGCCTCGGCAAATGACATACTCCTAGATAAGTCACCGGAGGAAGCAATGCAAATTTTAAACAGGCTGGCCAATAATGATTATCAATTCCCATCTACTAGAAGAGGAGGAGTTAGACGCCAAACCACAATACATGAACTAGGATCATCAGATTCAATTTCGGCACAATTGGCCACTTTAACCAAGATGGTCCAGAACATGCAAAAACCAAACAACACACATGAGGTCAAGGTAATGGATTCTTTTTGTGAGTTATGTGGTGATAACCATAATTCTTCTGAATGTATGCCAAATCCGGAATCCAGCTTCTATGTGGGGAATTACAATCGGAACAACAATGTGATGTCCAATACATACAATCCAGCTTGGAAGAAGCACCCAAATTTTTCATGGAGTAATCCCAACAATACTCTAAACCAGAACAATCAGAATGCACAAGCATCGGGATTCCAGCAGAATATGCCACGGCAATAGTTGTCGTAGCAACAACTGACGACATCTAGTTCTTTGGAAAATTCTCTAAATACTTTTATGATGAAAACTGAATCTTATATGGCTGAGAATAGTAATTTCATAAAAAGAACTGATGCTTTTATTAACAGGACCAAGATGAGATTGCAAAACCAAGAGGCGGCAATCAAATCATTGGAAAATCAAGTCGGACAGTTTGCTCAAAATCAGAATACTAGACCGCAAGGAGGTTTACCTAGCGATACTGAAGTCGCAAGAGGAACTGGCCATGAGCAATGTAAGGCGATCACCACTAGAAGTGGCCAACAACTTAGAGAGGTTCAAACCCGCTCATCAAACAAAGCTCCACAAAAAGATTAAGACGAACCTAGCGGCAAAGCCTCAGATGCTGAACCAGGAATTGTCGCGGAAACCGGCAATAAGCATGCCTCGGTAACCCCAGTTGATAACGCCTCGGCAATGCCGTCAATCAGGTTTTAAACCAATGAAAGGATCGAAGATATCTGACTTCCACCACCATTCCCACAAAGGTTGAAGCGACAAAAGCAAGAATATCAATTCAAAAAGTTTCTTGATATCCTAAAGCAAGTCCACATCAACTTGCCATTGGTGGAAGCAATTGAACAAATGCCAAACTGTGCCAAGTTTCTTAAAGACATTGTGTCCAAGAGAACAAGGCTAGGAGAGTTTGAAACAGTTGCCGCAACAGAGGGATGCATGGCAATGTTGCACAATCGTATACCACCTAAGTTGAAGGATCCCGAAAGTTTCACAATACCCTGTTCCATTGGAAATCACTATGTCGGGAAAGCATTATGTACCTTGGGGCTAGCATAAACTTGATGCCTAAATCGGTTTTCCAGAAACTGGGAATCAGAAGGCAAGACCTACATCAGTTATGCTACAGCTAGTCGACAGATCCTATGTGCATCCAGAGGGAAAAATCGAGGACATACTGGTAAAAGTTGATAAATTTATTTTTCCCGCTGACTTTATTATTTTGGATTGTGAAGCAGATGAGCATGCACCTATCATTCTCGGGAGACCATTCCTAGCAACAGGGAGAACCTTGATCGATGTTGAAAAGGGAGAGCTCACAATGAGGGTGAATGACCAGCAAGTTAAACTAAATGTGTTCCAAACACTAAGGCATGCCGATGATCCAGAAGAATGCCAACTTCTTCATGCCACGACAGAGTTTAACTTTGACGAGGAATTTAGTTGCCTCGGCAACTACATTGCCGATCAAGAGGAACCTGAGGAGTATGAAGAACCGGTCGATGAGGAACAACAAGAAGAAGCAAATTGGCTAGTCAATCGACCAGGTACATACTTTGAACCACTGGATTACTCAGGTAAGGAAGGTAAGCTCGAAAAACCCTCTATTGAACAACCACCGATTCTTGAGTTGAAACAATTGCTAGAGCAACTAAAATATGCATACTTAGGAACCAATAATACATTGCCTGTAATTATTTCTTCTAAGTTACAGCCTGAGCAGGAAAAGAAGTTGATCAAGATGTTGAAGCTACACAAAAAGGCAATAGGGTGGACAATTGCCGACTTGAAGGGAATTAGCCCGGCAGTGTGCATGCACAAGATTTTGTTGGAAGATGATCACAAACCTTCAATTGAGGCCCAGAGGAGACTGAATCATGCCATGAAAGGGGTTGTAATGAAAGAAATCATCAAGTGGCTTGACGCCGGGCATTATATACCCTATCTCTGATAGTACGTGGGTAAGTCCGGTACAATGTGTACCGAAAAAGGGAGGTATAATAGTGGTAAGTAATGAAAATAATGAACTCATTCCAACCAGGACTATGACCGGTTAGAGGGTTTGTATGGATTATCGAAAGCTAAATAAAGCCACCACTTCCCATTACCCTTTATTGATCAAATGCTTGACTGTCTTGCAGGTAAACCCTTTTATTGTTTTCTTGATGGTTATTCAGGTTACAATCAAATTGCCATAGCACCAGAAGATCAAGAAAAGACAACCTTCACATGCCCATACGGTACTTATGCCTTCCGAAGGATGCCGTTCGGATTGTGTAACGCCCCGGCAACCTTCCAAAGATGCATGATGGCACTCTTTTCAGACATGGTCGAAGACTTCCTTGATATCTTCATTGATGATTTTTCTGTTTTTGGTAATGACTTCGACAGTTGTCTCGAAAATTTAGAGAAGGTGTTGGCAAGATGTGAAGACACTGATTTAGTCCTCAATTGGGAGAAATGCCATTTTATGGTAGATGAAGGAATAGTGCTCGGCCGCAAGATTTCATCCAAGGGAATTGAAGTAGACAAAGCCAAGGTGGACGTGATCGAGAGATTACCCCCACCAAGTTCAGTTAAAGGAATTCAAAGTTTTCTTGGACATGCAGGTTTTTACATGAGGTTCATTCATAATTTTTCTAAAATCACTAAACCCTTGTGCAATTTGCTTGAACAGGATAAAGTCTTCGATTTTGATGATTCTTGCACCCAAGCATCCGAAACCCTAAAGAAAAAGCTTGCCTCGACACCCATTGTCGTTCCACCAGATTGGACGCTACCTTTTGAGCTCATGTGTGATGCAAGTGATTTCGCGGTAGGAGCAGTCCTAGGCCAACGCACAGGTAAGACCTTCCATGTGATATACTACGCTAGTAAAACTCTTAATAGTGCTCAAGTGAATTACACAACAACGGAGAAAGAGTTACTAGCTGTAGTTTTCGCTTTTGACAAGTTCTGATCCTATTTGATTGGTACAAAGGTAATTGTTCATACGGACCATTCGGCAATCAAATATCTATTTGCTAAAAAGGATGCCAAACCTCGTTTGATTCGTTGGATATTAGTTTTACAAGAATTTGATATTGAAATTAAGGACAGGAAAGGAACAGAAAATCAAGTGGCCGATCACTTATCACGTTTAGAACGCAACAGGGAGGAGGACGCGGATCTAGAGATATGCGATGCATTCCCAGATGAACAAATTTTAGTTGCCTCAGAAAGCATTGATGCACATGCCTCGGTAACCCACGACGCCTCGACAACCATGGACGCGCACGCCTCGACAATTTTGGGAGCAGTAGCCACGGCAGCACATGCCTCGGCAATACCCTGGTACGCGGATTTAGTTAATTTCCTTGTTTGTGGTATTTTACCTTATGGCATTACTCACCAAGGGAAGAAGCGGTTCCGCCATGATGCTAGGCATTACTTTTGGGACGAGCCTCTTTTGTTTAAACAATGTGCAGATTAGGTTATACGCCGATGTGTCCCTGGAGAAGAGCAACATAATGTACTCCGGCAATGCCATTCTTCACCCTATGGAGGACATTTTCGAGGAACTCGTACCGCGGCCAAAGTTTTGCAATCCGGTTTGTATTGGCCAACATTGTACAAAGATGCCCAAGACTTTTACAAGCAATGTGATCGTTGCCAGAGGACGGGCAATATCTCTAGACCGTGCAACGATTCTTGCAGAAAAACATATTTACACGGTTTGGGATACCGAGAGCAATTATCAGTGACGAAGGCAAACATTTTGACAACAGACTAATTGCCAAGATATTGCAACGCTTCGGCATATCACGCAAGATCGCCACGGCATATCACCCACAAACCAATGGGCAAGCAGAAATTTCCAACCGGGAATTGAAGGGTATACTCGAGAAAGTTGTAAATCCCTCTAGGAAGGATTGGTCATTAAGACTAGATAACGCACTTTGGGCATATCGCACTGCATTCAAAACACCCTTAGGTATGTCCCCCTTCCGACTTGTCTATGGCAAGACATGCCATCTACCGGTGGAAATCGAACACAAGGCATACTGGGCAATCAAGACCGTGAATATGGATTGGGAAAGTGCCGGACAAAAGCATTTGTTGGATCTCAATGAGATAGAAGAATTCCGTGCACTCGCCTATAACAATGCACGAATCTACAAGGAGAAAACAAAGCGATGGCATGACAAGAAACTATTGCCGCGACAATTCATGCCAGGGCAACTAGTTCTCTTATTCAATTCTCGGCTAAAACTTTTCCCGGGAAAGCTGAAATCAAGATGGTCGGGACCATTCGAAGTTGTCAAACCATTCTCCCATGGTGCTGTGATAATCAAGTCCATCTCTGACAACTATGAATTCAAAGTTAATGGACAAAGATTGAAGCACTATAATGGTGCCCGTGTGGAACGTAACAAGGAAGTGGTCAACTTAGGAGATGCATGAGCATGCTCTCCCTTTTGATATTTTTATTTTTATTTTTATTTATTTTTATTTTTGATTAAGTATTTATTTTATTTTATTTTTTTGAATTTTTATTTTTTAATTATTTATTATTTCCGACTATTATTAATTTTTAGGATAGATTTTATTTTTTAAGAATCCCTTTATACATCTTTATTTATTTTCTTTTATCTTTAATCCTTATTTGATTTGTTTTTGAATTGTAGGAAAAAAAAGTTCAAGATAAAGAGGAATTTTAATCCAAGTAGGAAAACATCTTCAACAAGGAAACTAATGGGCTGAATCTAAGGCTTATATAAAGCCTCCAATTCACCCTAATCACAACCCCTTGTCGTCAACTTCTCCCTCACCCTAAACCCTTTTTCGTTTTCCCCTAATCCCACCCACCTATATTTTCTATAAAACCCATCACCCTTAACCTATTCCTACTTTCTATCTTGCAACTTTTTAGTTTCTTTTCTTTTCTTTGTTTTTACAAAACTCACAACCAAGATCATCCATGGCATCCAAGATTAAATTTTTAGTTCATCCAAGTTCCTCCAAAGAACCAAGATACAAGAAGTTTGCTACACCGGTGGTTCAAGAAAAATTTCAATCCAAGTTTGAAAGCCAGAAGATTCATGAAGAACAAGACTTTGAATACTCCAACTCTCATCAAGATTTCAGCCTTGAACCATTCATCTTCGAGAGGATTGCACATCAAAAGTGGCAAATCATTTGCCATCAACCGGAACCGGGTAACATCTCATGGGTAAGAGAATTCTATGCTCACTCACCTAACTCGGATAATCCTTATGTTTTTGTTCGTGACAAGGCCATACTCATAAGTCCCGAAAATGTCAACACCTTTTACGGGCTTTACATTGAGAAGGACGAGCATCAAGCCTTCGTTGATCAAATCACTCCCAAGCAACTCGACAAGGTGCTTCAAGAACTCACTCAACCGGGAACTCATTGGAACGACGGTAAATACAAGGGCACGATAAATCGCCTTCGGCTTAAACCCGAGGCAAAACTATGGAATAAGTTTGTTAAAACTTCTTTAATGCCCACCATACACAATACTACCGTTGATATACCACGTCTTTTGCTCATACATTCTATTTTGCATAATCGCATCATTAACATTGGAAAAATTATTTGTGATAAGATTTTTGTATGCAACTCAAAAGATAAGGGTTCTCTTTTCTTCCCTTGCTTAATTTCTAATCTTTGCAAGGAGATGCATGTCCCAAGTGAGTCCACTGATGAAAAGGCCCTACCCAAGTCTGGTTGGAATCAAGCACTAATCCAAAAGCTAATGGGAGAGGCACCGGGAGATTCTTCAAGGCCTCCAATTGCCACGGCAAATCCTGCCGCCCCGGCAATCCATAATGCCCAAGCACCTAACGCCCGGGCAACTCGGCCATCAACCCCGAGACACTTTGAAGCACTCTTGCAACCATTGGTGAGCCACCTAAGGCAAATTGAAGACCGACAACTAATGTTCATGCGGTACATGAAGGAGAACAACAATGCCATCACCCAAGTCATCCTAGAAAAGTACCCGGACAGTCGCGTGCCATTCCCAATCTTTCATGCCGAGATCCTTGCCCCGGTACCCAATAAAGCAGTCGCCACAACAACCGCAACAGATGATGCCGCGGAAACCTACATCGTGCACGCACAAGCTGAAGCCACGTCAACCAACCCTGAAGATGCCACGACAACCAAAGCTAAAGACATTCCGGCAACCACTGCAAAAGCCAAAGGTAAAGCACCTATGCCCGAATCAACTCCTACGAAATCATTTTCTGATTTTTCAGATTCGGACGAGTCCTCCATTGCACCAACAAAGACCGCACCAATTGAATCCTCCAAGCGAAAAGCCAATGACACTGGTGAAGAGGACGATCAGGACAACCCCGTACGAGGATTGATTCCACCACCGGCAATAAGAAAACAACCATCGTGTTCAAGCAAGAGAATCAAGACACCGACCAAAAGGAAACTAATCATCTACGATGACGAACTCTCAGAGTAAGTCCTCGTATGCATTTTATTTTTCGTTAGTTTTATTTTTCTTTAAAGCATGCATTGAGGACAATGCCTCACTCAAGTTTGGGGGGGTTGTTATTAGTAGTTACCATGTTTAGTTACATTATCTTAAGTATTACATTTAGGATACATAAATTGCTTGCCATGCCTTTAATTGGAACAAGAATTGCTTAGATTTGATGAATATCCGATGATGACTTTGCCAATTCACTTAATTGATAGAATTTTTATTCTAGGATAACCATGGAAAAACTTAGAATTTTACTATGATGCTAAATTTGATGAAACACTGTTGTGGTTTGATTGATTTAAGGAATTCTAGTGAACTTAGGTTGACAATTAACAAATTGGGGGATTAGAATAAAAATTGGATGAATGCTAGAGGTGCCCGAAATTGGCTCTAGCATGTGCTAAAAAAAATTGATCGCTAGAGGTGCCCGAAACTGGCTCTAGTATGTGTTAAAAAAATTCGCTAGAGGTGCCCGAAACCGGCTCTAGTCAAATAAAACTAAAAACAAAACACTAGAGGTGCCTAAAACTGGCTCTAGTTAAAACATGTTAAAAAGAACCCAATGAAGTAATTTGAAAACCTCTTGTTTGCATAGAATCCAAAAAATCAACTTGCACACAACTCCGCACACACTCACAAGCATTATAGTTTGATTCCGAGTAACTCCTAAGTTTTTTGAAAAAATAAAAAGCCAATCATACTTTGTGCCCCGGTTCAGAGAATTGAAATCAAGTTCAAAGCTAAGTTTGTGAAAATTGAAGTCTTGGCAGGTAATTATGAGTTTGCATTGCTTGAGGACAAGCAATAGTTCGAATTTGGGGGTGTGATAAGTGTTCAAAAGTACTATTTTTCTTACCCTTTTTACTCATATTATTGTTAGACTTAGGCTCATATTAGTTGCATAATTAGCCATTCATGCATTAATCCATGTTTCCTTCCATCGTTGAGCTTGATTACATAACTTGGTAGTTTTTGTGGGAAAAGATGCTGCTTTGGTGTGTTTTGTGTGTATGTGCAGGATCATTTGCCAAAGCAGGGCTAGAGCTAGTTGCCAGGGCAATGCATGAAGGATATGCCGAGCTAGTTGCCAGAGCAATACATGAAGGAGACGCCGAGCTAGTTGCCAGGGCAATTGTCAACAAGAGCAAATGTGATATGGTAGTCGAAATTGATGACTAGACAAGCCCAAGATGACGTGGAGCAAAGCCCAAACCCAAAGGAATTTGATTTCCATGCAGAGATTAAAGAAGAATTAAATTCCAAGAAGATAGGAGAAGTTCTAGTAGGAATACAATTATAATAAAGAATTATATTCTTTAAAGATAATTTAATTTCAACTTAACTTCCTCCTCAAAGAAGGACTTTGGCCTAGCCCAATAAATAAGAAGGAGATTTCGACAATTCCATATAGAGAGCAAGAGAGGGGAATTTCGACAACTCCAAGGAGGGCAAGAGGAGAGAATTTTCGACAACCATCTAGGGCAAGGAGGATTTCGATAAGCCTCCTTCTTCATCCTTTTCTTTGTTGTTCGATTGGGTTCATGCTAGGGATTATTTATCTTGTGTTTCTTTGGAACCTAGCCATGAACTAAATCTATTTGGCTATGGTTATTGTGTTTTGTGGTTGTGAGAAACTATTGGATTTTGTTTAGGTAATAAGAGTTTGCACTTTTCTAATTCAAGGTTTATTCATTCTTGGTTCTTATTCTTGTTTGCGAGTGAATTGGGAGAGGATCTCGTGATTTCATCTATTTATCTAATATCGGGAGAGTTAGATTCAAGAAACGAATGAATATGATCTTTATTCAATATATTGATGGTGAAGATTAATCCGGCTTAGGAATGAGTTAAGGATTTCAACGGCTAAGAGGAGCGCAAGATTGGTTGTTGTTCACCCTTGATTCACGGAAGGATGTATTATCAAGGCATGCACAAGTAGCTAGAGTTTTGACTTAGGGATAAGAAGAAACCATTGAAGAACGCTATGCCAAACCTTGAAGGTTGTTACCCAGATGCCCAAGTAGTTGACCAACTAGTTGCCCAGGCAACCATCGATTAGTTTCCAAGGCAACCCCGTTGTGCAAGTTGCCACGGCAACTGAGTTGCCCGTGCACTCTTTTACCAAGATGATCCAATCGGCTATCACACCTCAACTCACGGTAACCTGGCCTATCTCTCTCTCATTTGATCTCATCTATTCATTTACTTTATTGCTTTCTAGATTAGTTATTAGTTAACTTCTTATAATCCTTTATTTGTGTTTTTACATTTTACAGTGCAAGAGACTAGATTCTTGAAGAGGCACCAATCCCCGTGGAGACGATATCTTTTATACTATAACTTGCAACGTGTATACTTGCACAATTGCGTAGCACTTATTACGCGCAATAGTTTTCATAAACCGTTAGGTACAAGATCAGTGGTCTCCCTAAAACAAGTGGTACTAATACTGGATGATTACTCAACTGCTTTTTAATCCTTTCCAAAGCCACTTGACATCCTTTGTCCCATGTCCCCGGGTTATTCTTCCTGAGTAACCTAAACATTGGATCGCACTTATCAGTTAACTGAGAAATGAATCATGAGATGTAATTTAATCGTCCCAAAAAACCTCAAACTTCCTTTTATGTTTGAGGTGGGGGGAGTTCTTGTATGGCTTTTATCTTATCTGGATCAATTTCAATTCTTCTTCTGAGCATGTCATTGGGTACATCATATTCTTCCCCATCATTAATATTTCCAGCTTCTTCTAAGCATAGAGGTAATTCAAAGTCAACCTTGAAGTCAGACTCGGATTCATTTATGTCAATGATATCTGAAGACCTGAAAATGAATAGGCAAAAGATATATACAAAAGGAAGAAACAAAATGAATGGAATGTTTTTTATGCTTTATGGTTTTCATTTGGTTTTGGTTTATTCAAGAAAAGAAAGTTTGCTACATAAGATTTAAGGAAATGCATCTTTTATTGAATTCAAATTAAATGTTTGACATATGCCCTTTACATAAGATCCCCTATTGTCTCCGGGCCTAGAGCAAAGAGGTTGGTTTTGAGAATTACTCTAAACATGTCTTAAAGACTATATGAATTTCTCCAGTAGTCCAATTGTCAAGCTCAGAGCAAGGGCGGGTCATTAACAGATACTGGCTCTCTTCTTCCTCTTCATTCACAACATTAATACTCATATTTTCAAACACTTCACATAGAGCATTCTTTCCTTTTCCTTCATCACTAATTGGGGCATTTGGATCCAGCATGCCTCTAGATATAAAGTTATGGTTCAAGGGAGGGAAAGTCATTGCCTCTCACTCAATTTCCTCTCCCTTCAATCTAGCTCTTCTCCTCTCTTGATGCTTTCTGATTTCAGCTCTTCTTTGCCATTTGTTGGGCTTGAATCCGAAATCGAACCGATCCTTCACCAGGATTACTACGGGATACAACATTCCTTGATGTCTCTTTCTGAATTCTTTCCCAATTTCAGCTCCTTTCCTAAGCGTTTGCTTTACTTGCATCTTCGCACAGCTTGACAAATCAGGTTCTAGCACCTTACTCCCTTTAGTGACAAAGGTTGCATTGACAAGCTCCAATGTTCTAAAATAACACTCGAGCGCACCTTCATCAATCTCAATAAAGGGTGCATGAGTAGTTACTGATGCAATGATTTCCTCCTCTGCACCGACAGTTATTAGTTGACCATCGATCACAAACTTCAACTTCTGATGTAAAGTAGATGGGACCGCTCCTACTGTGTGGATCCATGGATGCCCAAGCAAGTATCTATAACTAGGTCTTATATCCATGACCACAAATTCAACATCGAAGGTCGTTGGTCCAATTTGCAAAGGCACCTCAATTTTTTCCCAACACGTCCTTTTGAGTTCCATCAAATGCTCTTACCGTGTTTTGATAAGTTCTCATTTGAGAACTATCTATTGGCAGCTTTTTCAGTGTGGCTAGCGGTAGAACATTTAGTGCTGACCTATTATCAATTAGGACACCTGGTAACACATGACCCTTACATCTGGTAGTGATGTGTAAAGCCTTGCAAGATCCTGTCCCTTCATCTGGTATTTCCTCATCATTGAACGAGATGAAGTTGTTGACAACAATGTTACCTACTAACATATCCATCTTATCAGTTGTGATCTCTTTTGGCACAAACGTCTGGTTCAAAATCTTTAACAAGGCCTCACGGTGGCCCTCAGAACTTAATAGCAGGGAAAACATAGAAATTCGAGGCTGAAGCTTGTGGAGTTGCTCCACGATGCTGTATTCACTGTTCTTTAAGATCTTCAAGAATTCTTGAGCTTCTAAATCCTTTATAGGCTCGTGGTATGTTATCGTTTTTTCCTTGAAGAAATCTCTGTTATCTTTTTTTAGGCTCCTCAGCAGTAGCTTTCCTCTGCACTGCATCTCTATCCTTTGTTATTGGTTGAGAATAAAGCCTTCCACTCCTCATGAAATGGCTCACCTCATTGACCGATTCTTCTTTCTCTTGAACAGATGTTTCTCCCTGAGTTGCCACCGTACAAGCGTAATCCCAAGGGACCTGCTTGCTATCCTTGTATGGAAACGGTGTCGGTGCCTTAATTATGAGCCGCGGGGTTACATTTATTGCTGGCTCACCAACTCTTGTTTTTGCCTTAATAACTAAAGGCTTCATTCCGGTGTAGTGTCTTTTAGAGGGTGACTCCTCTGATGCACATACATCCAACAAACATTCCTTGTCTTCTTTCTCAAAGAACTTAAGTTCTTTTTTATTCATCTTGTCTTGAACTAGTTGCCTAAACTCTAAGCAACAATCAATCTCATTTCCTTCTTTCATGTGGTACTCACAGTACAATTCATCCTCAATTTTTAGCTTCTAGTTTTCTTTTTCCAACATCCCTACTACTACCATTTGAGCCCATACCCACTTCATGGGAGTTCTAACTTTAGCAACACATTCTTTAACAACCTTATCCTCTTCCTTTATGACCTGTCTTTTGATGATTTGGCAGAGGGTTCCCCTTTTCTTCTAACGTATCAAATGACAACATCCTTGATTTCCTTAAGTCATCTACCACCCTTTTGAATGCAGTACAATTTTCAATGGTATGCCCCCTAACTCCTATATGATACTCACATTGTGCCTTCTCATCATATCATGATGGGTATGGTGGTGAGAATAGGGGAACATATCTTGGCAGCACCATCTGGGATTTGATCAGTTCAGCAAACAATTCTTCATATGTCATTGGGATAGGAGGAAAATATGGTTTTGAGCTCCCTTGATATCTTTGTTCTTCATTTGGTGGGTTTGTAACTACTGGAGATGTGGTCGAGACATTGGGTTTGTTGAAGACTACCCCCTTCGAGTAACTGGGGTTGTAGACATTAGTGGCATTGACTTCATTGTCTCTCTTTTTGTAGGGTTTCTTTGTTTCCCCACTATCCAACCTTCCATTTTCCATGGCCGCAAGTATCAATTCTCCATTTATAAGCCTGTCTGTGAAACTCTTTGTGGCATGATTGAGCATACGATCATAGAAAGAACCCTTTAATGTATCCACGAACATTGGGGTGATCTCACTCTCCAGCAATGGTGGCTGGACTTGGGCAGCTACATCCCTCCATCTCTGCACGTACTGGCGAAAACTCTCACGATGCTTTTGCTCCAATCCTTGCAAAACTAAACGAGTTGGAACCATGTCAAAAACATGTTTGTACTGCTCACTGAAGGCTCTGGACAAATCTTTCCATTATCTGATTTTAATTTGACTTAGCTGCGAATACCAGCGTGCAGCTGACCCTACTAGACTGTCTTGGAAGCAATAGATAAGTAGCTTCTCGTTCTCCAGATACATCGACATTTTCCTGCAATACATAGTCGGATGAGCTGCAGGGAACGTCATTCCATTATATTTTTCAAAGTCAAAAACCTTGAACTTTGGTGGTACTATCAGATTAGTCACTAGGCTTAAATCTTTGGCATCCATCCCTTTATATATACCTCCTTCTTGGAAGGACTTAATCATTCCCTCCAACTTCTCGTAGAGATCCTCCTATTTCTTCTCAACTTTCACCTTATTAACAATTTCATCAAGATCAGGCACCTCAATGACCTCATCAGAATTTGTCTTCCTATCATTCCGTGCCGAAGTTTCAGCAAAATGTGGAGAAATTTTGACCTTAGAAGATTGAGCTTCTCTCTGCATGCTCGGATGAACAAAGGCCATCTCTTAAAATTTTGGCACAACATTAGCTTCCTCACCAGCTTCTACCGCGTCAGGGTCCTTAAAACCTAACATGGCTAGAATTGAACCAATCGTCTTTTGATGAACTAACTCTATCTGTTGCTTCTGATCTGTCTCCAGCTTGTCTAACATATCTTGGGTACTCTTGTGGCTACTTTCTATGGCCGTAACTCTATCTTCCATTGCTCTGACTTGAGACCGAGTACCATACTTGTGTTTTGTTTTTGCTATTTTGATTTTCTGCCATTTTTATTTGAGTTAGATTCTTATTATGTCATTTATGCATGCACAAATATAAGCACAAATGCAAAGAAAAGCTATGGAACACAAAAGAATAAAATGCAAATGCATGAATGCAGGCGAAGGACCGCCAATTCCAGGAAACAATTGCTCAAGAAACAACTCTTTTATTGGATATAAAATGGTCCATATTACATCTCATTTTTTACAAGTATTTCTCAGCCTGAACTCCCAGTTCCTTGATTTCTTCAATGAGCCACATAAGCCTCGGTCCCATTTCTCCTGCTGGCTTGACGTACTGACGAAGTGCTACAGCTTCAGTAGCTAATATCATCATGTGTCGAGCTACATCTTGTGCCTAGGTCATGACAACCTTGTCGAACTCATCTTGTTCTTGGAATCTTCTAGCCATGTCCCTAAGACGAGTGAACCAGTAGTTATTACCTCCCTCAACAATGTCTTCAAGGACCAGGATCCTTGTCCTATATTCCTAAATGATGTTGTTCATACCTTCAACCCGTTTCTTCAAGATATCATTCTCACTTAGACAAGCATGAAGCTCAATATATGTGTGATGATTCTGGATTCTGTGCAACGAGCGGTTCAAACCATCTATTTTGGCTTGCAACTCAGCAACACAAGCCTGACTCTGTTTTAGCTTCAAACTGGTCTGGTCATATTCTTTTTGCAACTCAAATAAGCGAATCTTGTTATCGCGGACCTTCCTTTTCCATGCAGCCACACTTTCTTGCTCTCTTTCATGTACCCGTTTGCCATTTCCCTTTGTAATTGCTAGCTTACCCTTCTTCTTCTCTTTAGCAAGGGCTCGTCTATATTTCTCGACCTCATGCCTTCCTCGTTCCTTTTCTTTCCCTACAACATGCTCGATTTCTTACTTCTATTGTTCTGGAGTCTTCCTTAGATCAGCGTTTCGAAAAGTAGTCTGGAGCTTTAGGAAGTCAACCCATTGGATCTCAAATTTCTTTTCTAGGTCTTCATACAACTTCACTACTCGCTTCGTCTCCCCTTTATACTTTTCAACATCGAGGCCTGACTCAAACTTGTCTCTTTGGTTCTGTTCTTGTAAGGCTTCTATCTCCAGCTTAGCCTTTCTTAATTCTTCTCTTAGGACATCAGCTTTTGTGGGGACTACCTTTAAGTGTTCTTCTAGAGACCTGGCCTGTCCAGAGGTAGGTGTCGTGACTTTGTCATTTATTCTTGTATGCCTCCAAATATCATAGTCCGGGGTGTACATGCAATGACTATCAGATTCTAACTTCATATGATAACAGTGGTTCCATGCATCACTAATTGTCTGAACCTTTTGTCTAAACTCTCATTGAACTTGAATTCTGATGAGCCAAGACCGGTAGTGAATGGGATAAACTGCCGAGACCCAAACTGACGAGATACTAGCAAAGGGGCACATCCAATTCCTCCCCACAAACCTAGCAGCATTAAGAAATTGAAATCTCCATATTTGTACAAAAGCTTGGTATGACCCATCCAAGGAACCCTCAATCTGATGTCTTCGTCATGATGATCCCTAAATATATCAATTCATTTATTCTTCTTAACAACAGGCTAATCCTTTGCCAAGAATTCTCAAAGAGGTGAGAAGTTCGGGGAAAATACATTTGATAAGGCCAGTGTTGGGCATTTCCAGAAATGACAGAGGGCCCAAACTTGCAGAAGCGGAGCACATCCTCCAAAATGGACACCTTCAACTTTTCGGCAGGCATTGAAGGAAATGAGGGTTTCAACAAGTACGGATGGTACCTAATTGACTCCTCTCTTTAGCTGTTTAAGGAAATCAAGTAGTGCCACGTCAATGTTTCCTATCACCCTCGGAATGATGACTAAACCATAAATTGCAATGCTAGAAGATCAACCCTCTTTTCCCTGTCGAGGTGGATTGAAATTATACTTCTGATGCTTGACCAAGGGAAATTAAAGGTGCTTTCTCTCTTTTGTATCAACCCCTTAACCCAACCATCACTCATACCAGCGAACGCTTGAAGCTTTGCATGTGGGTTTTTGTTTTTAGGAGGCTTGGCATAGACCCAGTTCTTCTTCACTTTGCACTGGTTGAAAAAGGCTAAGTACTCCTCAAATGTAGTCATCATATCTTCTTTATTAAAAGTGAAGCATCAATACCCTGGATTCCAGAATTGAACCAAGGCTTTCAAAAACTGTTTATCAACCTTCACGTACAAGAGATAAGTTATGTCACCGTAGACTTCATGGAACAACTACTTAGTCTCGTAATCAAAATGCACCCAGATTTTCCGTAATTCTTGCACATTGCTCTGTTTGATACTGATGTAGCCATATTCTGAAGTCTCTATCTCATAATTACCTACTAGACTATCTCTAAATGTTCGATGATTCACCTCGGACCAATGTCGAACCTTTCCATTCTCATCTTCACTTTTCAAAATTCTTCCGTCCATAACAAGAGCTTTTCAAATTTGAGAAATGATTTTGAGAATCAACCCCTTCTAAATATGTAATGATGTAGTATGAATGGTTATGCAAAACAACAAGACAAGGGGAAGAAAGATTAGAATCAAGAAAATACAGAGTATAGTTTCACAAAGAAATCTGGGTAGCACATTCCAATACTCCAAGACATGTCTCCCTTTATTACTAAAACCCTAAGTTTTTCGCATGGCTCTATTAGGGTGGGCTCTAAGTTCTCAAACAGTTGGGTTCTAAAAGGTACCCAAGCTATCCTTCCTGTCCCCTACTAAGGGTAGCAAGGCCCCTGATTCTCACCCATTATAGGCTTCAAACGAACCAATTTCAACTCATGAGGACTCACTTCCTATGTCTTCTCGAAGAATCAGTATCCTTACGAAGACATGAGGCATATGAGTCTCGAAGGTACTTTCTAGGCTCATACGGAGAATCAATATTTTAACATGAGCAAAGCATTTTTCACTTACTTAATAATTGGGTGGAGCTCGGGAATAAAGCTTTTTGCAATAATTTTTTTAAATGCGTAAAATAGCATTACATTCATTAAGCGGACAAATAAATTGAAGCCCTTGTGAACTTGCAAATTCCTTTAAAAACATTTTGAAAACAATTTGTGGCCTGACCCTCTTTTTGTTTTTTAAAAACAAAATTTCCCCAGCTGAGTCGCCAAGCTGTTGCAAACCTTTTTTAGGAGGCTTTTGACGTTTTGGAAAACTTTATAAAAAAACATGAAGTCACCATCAATCTTTTTTGAAAAAAAACGTGATTGGATCAATTTTAAAACAAGGGTATTTTGATAAAAAAATATTTTATTTATCAAAATAACATTTTGGTCTACGAAAAACAAAGAAAATAGGTTCGGGGGTCGGTTACATGTGGGGAAGGGTTACAATGATTACAACTGCTTGCTCCTACAACTTCCGAATGCTAATTGAAAATGTGTATGTATGTTTCTGTAATTGTTGTGTGTAATTTCTAGAATTGTTCCTTGTTGTTACAATGATTTACAGTGTTATTTATAGTACAAGAAATGCTTGAAAATTAAGCACAAATCCCCAATTTCTTCCCTAGATTATCACCTATTTGATTCGAATTGCTTGATCTTTGCCAGAGGCTTCAATTTAGGGATTAACCCTTTCCATTTTTCTTTTGATTTTAGTTATGAGTTGCCTTTTGCATCTTTGTCCATATCCGATTATAGCTCGATTCTTGCTAGGGCTTCAAGTTAGGGATTATACCTTTCCATTTTGCTTCTGATTTTCCATCTAGGGCTTTAATTCCCTCTTGATTCATGAATTGTTGTACTTCAACTTAAGGATTTAACCTTCTTGTTTCTCTGTTTGTATGATGACTCGAACGACACCGGCGAGGAACAATCGGAGTAAGTGGAGTGTCGGAGAAGACGAAGCGAATGGCTGGAGCTGAAACATAAGCGAATGGCTGGAGCTGAAACATCACGATTGAGTGATGATCCGTGTGATACATCCCGAAGTGATCTGGGCCGTCAGATCTCATCCTGATTGAACGGCTATGTTGAGTACGACGTTATACCATTCCCTAGCTGGCGCGATCTGTGCCATTGGATCACAGATTGATCCAACAGCTCTTCATGGGCTGCGCAACATAATAAAGATGGCATTAGAGCATTTAGGGTTTAGTTTTGTTGGGCCGATTGGTCCTTGCTATGTATGGGTTTATACTTCAACAATAATGGGCATGTTATTTAATTAATGGACTATTTTTGTAATTTTTTTTACTAAATCTAATGGACCTTTTCTTTTTACTTTGGGTTTTACACTAGTTATTATATTAACTACTATCTAATATACAACCTATGTTAATTCTAACTGTACGACAACTATACTAATTATAATACACTAAGTATGCTATACGGCACATTAATAATTCTAACATTAATACATTAACTATATGACACCTAACTATATTAACAATACAACACTAATACAATAATACTAATATAACAATTAAGCTAAAACGAAAGTGAAAATCCAGTGACAACAATGAGGTTCATGAAGGATCCCACCACCGCCATCACCCAAGTTATATTGGAAAAACACCCCGACAGCACGGTGTAGTTCCCCACTTTTCCTGCCGCAATATTTGCCCAGGCAACAGATACGACAGATGCCCAAGCAATACCACATGGCACTGCCCAGACAACAGCAGCAGAAGATGCACAGGCAACAATAGCAGAAGATGCTCAGGCAACAGATACTGAAGATGCCGCAGCAACCACAACAAAAGAGAAAGGTAAAACCCGTGTCCAAGAACCAACCCGTACTGAAACCCTCTCTGATTTTACAGATTCCAAGGAATTCTCCACTTCATCCATGAAGTCTTCCCCCATAACATCTACCAAACCGAAGCGTAAAGCAACTATCATTGAAGAAGTCGATGACGAGGAAGACGAGGGAGACTCGACAGCATGGGAATCGATTCCACCACCACCCACAAGGCTGCAACCAATCCGCTCAAGCAAACGGCTCAAGCTAACCGCAAAGAGGAAACTCATCATCCATGATGCTGAACTCTCCGAGTAAGTCATCAACCCTCATTTTTCTTTAATTTATTTTTATTTATTTTGAATGCATTGAGGACAATGCCTCGCTCGAGTTTGGGGGGATTTGTCAACAATTAATTCATGTTTAGTTGCATTCATTTTTAGGAATTGCATTTAGTTTATTACTTGCCTTGCTTTTAGTTGGATTGAATTCGCAAAGACTTGATGAATATCCGATGATGACATTGCCTTTGTACCTAATTGATAGACTTTCAATTCTAGGATGGCCATTGAAAACACTTAGGATCTTACTATGATGCTAAAATTAATTGTACACTGTTGTGGCTTGATTGATTTAAGGAATTCTAGTGAACCTATGCTAGTTACTTATAAAATGGGGTAATTTGAAAATTGCTAGAGGTGTCTGAAACTGGCTCTAGTATCGTGCTTAAAAAATTTTGATCGCTAGAGGTGCACAAAATTGGCTCTAGTCAACTAAGAGAAAATTAAAATGATAATAAATTTGAAGAACATTGCTAGAGGTGCCCGAAACCGACTCTAGTTGAGGAATAATAAAACCCCAAGAATTTAAATTAAATCCTATTGTTCAATTAGAATCCAGAAAATCAGCTTTTACACAGCTACGCACACGCTCAGGAGCATTATAGTCAGATTCTAGGTAAGTACTAAGCCATTCGAAAAATTGAAAGCAACTCATACTTTGTGCCACGGTTCTGAGGAAATAAAGTCAAGTTCGAAACAATTTCATGATGACTAAGATCTCGACAGGTAGTTGTTAGTTTGCATTGCTCGAGGACAAGGGGGCATGTTAAGTGCATAGAAGTTCTATAATTTTAGCCTTTTTACTCGTGATTATTTTTTTTATCTTAGGCCCATTTTAGTTGCATTTTGTTAGCCAATCATGCATCTTTGCATTGTTTCCTCTAGTGTGATGCTTGAGTACATATTTTGGGTGTTTTCGGTGGAAAAAGTACTGCCGGTGGTTGCGTATTATGTGCAGGATTAATTGCCCGAGCAAGCTGGAAGTTGCCGAAGCAATTGGAAATGAAGAAAATGGATACTTGCGACTTTTGGGGAGTGATCTATGCGATTCAGACAAGCTTAAAGGATAGAAACAAATCCTAAAAGGAGTTGGAATTCCATGAAGAAGTCAAAGAGAGATAAAAGTCCAAGAAGTTTAAAGGAGAATTTGGAGGAATAAATAAATAAATAAGAGTTTATCTCTTTTATTCTATTTTAATCCACTCCAAACTCTTCCTTATCCATCCAAATCATCTCTTATAAGTCCAAATGACCTAGACGTAGCCAAGGGAGTCGGAGGGAGAGAGAATTCGATAGAGGCTGTTCTTCATCTTCTTCCTTTGTTTCGGTTCATGCTTTTGTTGGGAATTTATTTTGTGTTTATTTTAAACCTCGCCATGAACTAAACTATTTTGGCTAGGGTTATTATGTTGATTGGTTGAGAAATGATTGAATTTTGTTTTTAGGTTATTGAATGTTATTTAGTTTGAGGTTTGCCTATTCTTGGTGTTTGAATTTTGATTACGAGTGAATTGGGAGAGGATCTCGTGATAGCATCTATTTATCTAATATTGGGAGAGTTAGATTCAAGAAACGGATAATCATGGTTTTCACACAATCAATCGGTAGTGAGAACTAATTCGGCTTAGGAATAAGTTACGAATTTCAATGGCTAAGAGAAGCGTAAGATCGGTTGATGTTCACCCAAGGTTAATGCAGGAATGTATCACCAAGGCTTGATTTATTGACTAGTGTTTAAAATTAGAGATAAGGAGAAGCCACTGAAGAACGCTTTTCGAATCTCAAAGAAATCGACCAGTTTCCCAAGCAATCATATAGTCACCCAGTTGCCCAGGCAATCGTTATATTAATTGCTCGAGCAATTGTTGTTTCAGTTGCCTAGGCAATCTGACTGTTGAAGTTTCCAGGCTACTTGAGTCGACTCAGTGTTCATTGCCTAGACGAACTCAATCAATTATCACACCATGACCCATGATAATCTGGCCTATTCTCTCAATCATTCAACTTCCCTTTAGTTTACTCGCTTTCTTTACTTTACTTGTTTATTCAACCCAACTATCATTACTTGTGTTTTTTACTTTCTAAGTGCAGGAAGACAAATTCTTGAAGTGGCACCAATCCCTGAGGAGACGATATCTAAACTATACTATAACTTGCGACGTGTATTGTTAAGTGTTCAAAAGTCTTATTTTTATGGCCCTTTTTACTCCTATTATTGTTAGACTTAGGCTCATATTAGTTGCATTTTTAGTCATTCATGCATAATTGCATTGTTTCCTTTGCGGTGGTGTTTGATTTCATGTTTTAGTGAGTTTTGGTGGAAAAGGTACTGCCGGTATGTGTTTTATGCATGTACAGGTCATGCTCGAGCATGAATTTTGATGCTGAGGCAACTAAGAAAGAGGTAAAGTGATAGCCGAAGTGTAGAGCGAAAAATCCTGAATTTTTTGGAGGTGGTTGACGTGAAGATTGATGCTGAAATTCCACGGAGAAGTCGAAGGAAGATTAGGAGAAGTTTTGGGGGAATAGAAATATAGTAAAAGAGATTTAATCTATTTTAACGTATTTAATTTCAACTTAACTTCCTCCTCAAGAAAGACTTTGCCCTATCCATCTCCTATATATAGGGACCCTAGCCGACTATTCAAAAAAGTGGGGAGATAGAGGGAAGTCAGCCAAAAGAGGATTCAAGAGGGGCTGTCAAAATTCTTCATATTTTCTTCTTGTTTTCGGTTTGTTTATGTTTGGGAAAAATTACATTGAGTTTATTCTAAACCCAGCCATGAACTAAAATTGTTTGGCTTGGGTTATTGTGTTTTGGTTGTGAAAACGATTCAGTTTGTTTTAGGAATTTGAGTTTGCAATTTAAAATTTCAAGGTTTGTTCATTCTTGGTTTTTAATCTTGTTTGCGAGTGAATTGGGAGAGGATCTCGTTAAACTATCTATTTATCTAATATCATGAGAGTTATATTCACGAAACGAATGAGCATGGTCTTTATTCGATCAATCAATGGTGAAGACTAAGCCGGCTTAGGAATAAGTTACAGATTTCAACGGCTAAAAGGAGCGCAAGATCGGTTGTTGTCCACCCTTGGTTCACGCTGGGACGTATTATCAAGGCTTGCATAATCAACCAGTATTTTGACTTAGGGATGAGAAGAAATCATTGAAGAACGCTTTGCCAAACCTTGAAGGTTGTTGTTCGCTGCCCAAGCAATTGCACCGTTACCACATTGCCCTGGAATCCACTTCGCGTGCTCCCAAGGCAATAACCCAATTTCTTCATTGCCTGGGCATCGGCTTCACTCATTGCCGCGACATAGATTTCCTTTCTTTATTGCCTTGGCATCAGTTTAACCCAATGCCCGGGCATTATGATAGTTGCCACTGCCCAAGCAATTAAGTTGTTTTTGCACTCAAGTACTGAGACAATCCAATCTATTATCACTCCTCAACTCACAATAACCTGGCCTCTTCTCTCTTATTTGATTTCATATATTCTTTTAGTTTATTGCTCTTAGTTTACTCGTTAATTAGAACTCCTACTTTCACCTATTTGTGTTTTTTTTACTTTTACGGTGCAAGAAGGTAGATTCTTGAAGTAGCACCAATCCCTACGGAGACGATATCTTTCTATACTATAACTTGCGACGTGTACACTTGTACAATTGCAAAGCACTTATTACGCACAACAAGTTTTTGGCATCGTTACCGGGGATTGGCAATAGCGACTTTGTTTTTATTTTCTTGCACTTTTTATTTTTATCGTTTAATATTCGAAGGGTTAACAAACTTTGGTTTTGCATTGGTATATGACCAGGGCGAGACCGACTACACCAGAATATCCCTTTGATCCAGAAATTGAATGAACCTTGCAAAGAATCAGACAAAGGTTAAGAGTAGCAATGGCTAATCAAGACGTCAATATGAATGTCAACAATAATCAGGATGTTCTAGCAAGAGGTGGAGTGATTCTTGCATGAAACAGAACTGTTCGAGACTATCTTGAGGAAGATCTTGAAGTACTTAATCCAGGAGTTGTCACGCCTGAAATTGAAGCTGACCACTTTGAGTTAACACCGGTGATGTTCAACATGATCAACACAATTGGTCAATTCAATTGCTCAACAACTGAAGATGCACGACAACACCTAAAATCTTTCCTCGAGATTTGCAATTCATTCAAAATACATGGAGTCACCCAGATGTTTTACGATTAAGATTATTCCCCTATTCACTGAGGGATAGGGCGAAATCATGGTTGAATAGTATTATGTCTGGATCAATAGGATCTTGGACCGATTTATGTCGGGACTTCCTTGCTCGATTCAATCCTACAAATTTGACTGATAAGCTTCATAACGAAAGTACTTCTTTTCGGCAGGCAGATAATGAATCCATGTACGAGGCTTGGGAGCGATATAGACAACTTCTACACAAATGTCCCCTACACGGATTCCTAGTTTGGACACAAGTGACAATGTTTTACAATGTTGTGAATACACCGACAAGGATGATGGTAGATGCCTCAGCAAACGGCATACTCCTAGAAAAGTCGCCAGAAGAAGCAATGCAATTTCTGAATAGGCTCGCCAAGAATGATTATCAGTTCCCAACTACGAGAAGAGGAGGAGTTAGACGCCAAGCCACAATACATGAACTGGGATCATTAGACTCAATTTCGGCACAATTGGCCACTCTAACCAAGATGGTCCAGAACATGCAGAAACAAAACAACACACAGGAGGTCAAGGTAGTAGATTCCTTTTGTGAAATATGTGGTGGTAACCATGATTCTTCTGAATGTACACAGAACCCAGAATCCAGCTTTTACGTGGGAAATTACAATCGGAGCAACAATGTGATGTCCAACACTTACAACCCAGCCTAGAAAAAGCACCCAAATTTTCATGGAGTAATCCCAACAACACTCTAAACCAGAACAGTCAGAATGCACAAGCATCAGGATTCCAATAGAACATGCCTCGACAATAGATGCCGCAGCAACAACCGACAACATTTAGTTCTTTGGAAAACTCTCTCAATGCTTTTATGTTACAAACTGAATTTTATATGGTTAAGAATAGTAACTTCATGAAAAGAACTGATGTTTTTATTAACAGGACCAAGATGAGATTGCAAAATCAAGAAGCGGCCCTCAAGTCATTGGAAACTCAAGTCGGACAATTTGCTCAAAACCTGAATACAAAACCTATGGGTTGTTTGACTATCGATACTGAGGTCGCAAGAGGAACAAACCATGAACAATGCAAAGCAATCACCACACGGAGTGCCCGACAACTAAAGGAAGCACAAGTTCGTCCCAAGGAGCAAACATCTGACCGACAAAATGAGTCGACAACTGATGAACTGAAGGATGCCTCGGCAACTACTAAGGCACATGCCTCGGCAAGTCTTGCTACCTCGGCAACTACTAAGGCGCATGCCTCGGCAAGCCCTGATGCCTCAGCAACTATTAAGGCACATGCCTCGGCAAGTCCTGATGCCTCGACAATACCATCCATCAAGTTTCAGACCAATGAAAAGATTGAGGATATCTGACTTCCACCACCATTCCCACAGAGGTTGAAGAGACAAAAGCAAGAGTACCAATTCAAAAAGTTCCTTGACATCTTGAAGCAAGTACACATCAACTTGCCATTGGTTGAGGCAATTGAGCAAATGTCGAATTATTCTAAGTTCCTTAAAGACATAGTCTCTAAGCGAACTAGGCTAGGAGAATTCGATACATTTACTGTGACGGAAGGATGCATGGCCATGTTACATAATCGTATGCCACCCAAACTTAAAGATCCCGACAGTTTCACAATCCCATGATCGATCGGAAACCACTATGTCGGGAAAGCATTATGCAACCTTGGAGCAAGCATAAATCTAATGCCTAAATTAGTTTTTCAGAAATTGGGAATCGGAAAGGCAAGACCCACAACAGTGATGCTATAGCTTGCCGAAAGATCCTATGTTCATCCAGAGGGAAAATTTGAAGATATACTAGTAAAAGTGGATAAATTTATTTTTCCGGTTGGCTTTATTATTTTGGATTATGAAGCAGATGAGCATGCACCCATTATCCTTGGAAGACCCTTCCTAGGTACATGAAGAACGTTGATCAATTTCGAGAAGGGATAACTTACAATGAGAGTGAACGACCAACAAGTGAAGCTTAATGTGTTCCAAACCTTAAAACATGTTGATGATCCAAAAGAATGCCAAGTCATCTATGCCACCGCATAATTCAAATTTGACAATTGCCTCGGCAATTGCTTGGGCAACAGCATGATCGAATCTTAGGAAAACGAAAAGATGGATGATGAAGATTATGTTGAAGCTGATTGGATAGCAAGTCATCCAGGTAAGTATTTTGAACCCTTGGATTACTCATGTAAAGAAAGGCAAATCGAAAAACCCTCAATTGAACAACCCCCCGTTCTTGAGTTGAAACCACTGCCTGGGCAACTAAAATATGTTTATTTGGGAACCAATGATACATTGC